>PVJX010007350.1:0-71591 GCA_004027295.1 Dolichotis patagonum | reverse complement strand
ACTTTACATGCTTTAACTTTGTAATTTGAACAACTATTTCCAAGAAGTCAGTATGTAATTAGTCAAGTAATAATTTCTTAGGTTTTATTGTTGTACTTTTCCTTTTTTCCTTGGAATACTGTATGGTTGCTACCCTTTATTCTGTTTTATTTTGTTTTGTTTTTTCCTCTTTAAATAAAATTATAAAATATATATATATTTCCTAGATATGGGGCAAAAGGAAGAGAGGTAATAGTTCAAAGCTGTCAGTCATCAAACAAAAATGGGGACATTCTCTTTATTATGAAATCCTTTATCACCACTATTCCACTGTATCTGCAGCCATTTTTGTAAGCATTTGCTCTTAAGGAATAATACCTCTTTGGCAAGGTCGTTGTGGCGTTAAATGTAAGTAAAATAGAGGAACACATTATACACTATAAAGTATTATTGTGATCATATTATCTGTATTATAAAATATTGCACCATTATTATAATCAGATAAGCCAGAATCTATCCTAGGTACCTTTTTTAGAAGGCCTGCACTGATCACAAAATACCTCATAGTAAGCAATGAGGTGTGGAAGGGTGCTCCAAGGTGTTAAATATTTGTTGTGCAGAAACTCACACACCCAGGATGCAAGCCAGAGAATCCTCTCAATCTGACTTGCCCGCTGCAAGTGACACACAGCACATAAATCATTAAAGCTGCTTCTGTAACTGAAAGATTATAGATGTGCGCGTCACCCATTTCCTTCCCTCACACCAGCTTTTGTTGAATCTCTGGCATATTTGCCCACAACATCTGTGCGTATTTTGATCCTTAAATAGGACTTGTGCTGTGCAGTTGAGAGGCAGATCCTGTTTGTACGGAAAGCCTCATCGGACTCCCAGCTGATGACAGATCTCGGGAGCAATCAGCCCGAGTTCAGAGCCACCTCCTTCGCGGTGTACCCGCCCCCAGGGTAATGAGAACACAGAAAACTGCTTTCGGCAGCTGTCCAGGCAGCAGCAGGCAAACTGTCACCCCGCTTCCTGGTGGAAGTTGGAGGTTGCTACAGTATCGCCTCCTTCACTCATGCAACAGTTAGCAATCAGCGAGGGAAAGCGCAGCCCTGGGGCAGTCAGAAGTGGGAGAGGAAGTTAAAGTCCTGTCTTCTTGGAGGCAACCACAAAACAGAACTCTTCCATATGAATAATGCAGCATAAGGAAGAGACCTGGAAAGAAAGTTCTCTGGCTTCCTTGTGGTGTGCCTTAGCTTGCACAACTTGAGAACCAGGCTGACCACAGGCCCGTGGCACGGCAAAGAGGGCAGAGGTGCCACTTCTTAACACCTGCAAGTTCAAGCCCACCCCTGGAAGAGAAAATGCCCCAGATGCAATCTCTAGCTTTCTGCATCTGACCACACCTGCCAGCGGCTGAGAGGAGAGTGGAGGGCCCACGCCTGCTCATTCACAGCTGACGACCAACCGAACCTCCTACTTCACCGGCCAGCGGTTCTCCAAACCTGGCTTCCGGGCCGATCCCACAAGGATCACCTGGGAACTGGTCAGAAATACAAAACCTCAGATCCTCTCAAGCCTAGCGATCCCAAAGTCTGATGAATTCTGATGAATCTAGTACTTGACAGTCAGTGACACCTTTAGCAGTGAGGTTCTTCTATTTTCCTCCTTGGCATTTCCAATAGGTTCATCCCTTTCTTCCTGGGACTCACGTATCTTGATGGAAGATAGTCTTCATCTTCCTGAGTTCGTTCTTCCTCACTGTGCACCACCTATAGTACTCAAATCAATTCCTGACCAGAACTCTTACTTTCCATCTTTTGATGAACTGGTCACTTCTATTCAGCACATACAGCCAATTTCCTCCAAACACTGTCCCTTGGTTTTGCCCATATAAAATATATGGGAATTTATACCCATATAAAACATATGGGAATTTATCCGATGTCAGTTGGGTAAATCCCTAACATAGTTGCTAGAAATTATGGGAACACTATGGGTAGCTTTGTAAGAAACTACCAAGACATCCTCCAAAGTGGCAGTACCATTCTGTATTCCCATCAGCAATGAATGACAGCTTTTCATTGCTGCAGGTCTCTATTCTCACCAGCAACCAGTAGTATCAGTTCTGAGCATTGGTCATCCTAACAAGTGTGCAGTGGTGTCTATCACTGCTTTAATTTACAACCTTCAATGGCAAATGATGGTGAAAATCTTTTCAGATGCTTAATGATCATCTGCATATTCTCTTTGCCACTCCCTAATTAGACTGCTTTCTTATTGTTTTATGTTTAAAGTTTCATGTGTATTCATGGGTATACATCCATTATCAGATAGGTTCTTGAAAAACATTTTCTCCAGCTCTGGCATTTTCATTCTTGAAACACTGTCTTTCACAGAAAATAAATTTTGAATTTTAATGAAGTCTAATTCATCATTTTTATAGTTATAGATCTACTCATGTGTTATATCTAAAAGCTCAAAGCAAAAATGAGAGTAGCCTGGGTTTTCTCCTATCTGTTCTCTAGGAGTTTTATACTTGTGTGCTCTGCATTTAGGAATAGGATCCCTTTGCCTTAATTTTTGTGAGAGATATAAAACCTGTGTCCAGCTTTACTGTCTGCATTTAGGTGGCACCATTTATTGACAGTCCAGTGCTTCCCCCATGAATCTTTGCCTTTTCAAAGATTAACTGACTATATTTTGTGAGTAAATTTGGATGTTTGTCCCATTTTTTCCAATGCAACTGGGCCTGGGTTGCTATAGCTCCATAATAAGATTGAATGAGGAAAGTCAGTTCTCCAACTCTTACTGTTGTTTTTTTCTCCTCCTCTTCTCTTTTTTACCCTTCTTTTTCTCCTCTTCTTTCTTTTTATTATGTTGGCTGTTACAGATATTTTGCTTTTCAGAGAAAAACTTAGATGCAATTGAAAACAAAGATATTGGAAAATACCTTCCAAAATCCAAGTCAAAGATTGAAAGCAAAACACAAGTTAATATTTTGTGGGGTAAAATACATTAAAAACTATAATACATAAAAAAGTATTGTAAATACAAAGGACTAGATGGAGTCAAAGTGTAAGATCTTCACGGAGAAAGGTTAAAGTTCTAGATTAACTACAGACTTCCAAGATTCAGAATTGGCTTATTTTTTAAATTTGGTTATGGGATACTACTTTGATAACTGTGATAGGCCAATAAATTTCTTTCATTATTTAAAAAAGTATTTTGAAGATAACAGAATGTATTATGGTAACCACTCTTGATTTCCTATTACCTTGCTTTGAAGTCCTATAGTGCTTTCATTCTTTTGTTTTGATTGGTTTTATTCTGTTTTGTTTGATCTTATTAGGTGTGAAGGTATGGACAGCTATTTTGAAGAAAACCAGAGACATTTTGGTAGCCATAGTTAATTTCCTGTTGTCTTGTTTTGAAGTCCTATATTGCATTATTCTGTTCCAATTTGCTTCATTGTGTTTTGTTTGGTTTGGTTTTATTGTCTCTAAAATAAATTTTTTTTTAAATTTAAAAAGTGAGACAAGTCAGACACCTGACATTGCAGTGCTGTCGTTTCTATGTAGCCAAAGGAGCTACAGCCTTGATTTTGAACATGGCCCAGGCTGAAGCTCGCTAGGAAACCCTCTCACTGTGACAACCCACTAACGAAACGAGAAAAGTAGAAGATGAGGAGGATAACTCTGAGGCCTTAAATTCTGACTTTTAGTGACAAGGAAGGTCAAGAAACTTGGATTTCAGGTTGCTTTTTTTGCATATTCAACAGGGCAAAGGTTGATAATGTGAGAGCAACGTCACAAAGACTGCAGTCATTTGTCCTGGAATGTTCCTCACGTCCCCTTTTAAAGAACTGCTGTGGCCCTGGCGCGACCCTGGGCAAAAGTGACAAGATTAACAAAACATGTGGTGCACATTTCTGCCTCTCTTTGATGTCCCTTCCCAGTGTCAGGAATTCCACCAGCACAACTTTCCTAGACTTTTTCTTCCTCTTTCCTCATTTTGCTCCTCCAGGGGGCAAGGAGTAATTTAGTTTTGTGGGTGTTTCCAGAACACCATGTACAACTCTTTCTCATAGGAACAGGATTTCTACCGATCTAACATGCTTTACACTGTGTCGGGGCAGGTTTGCCTTGTCCTTATTTAGGGGGTGAGTGGGAGCCTGCCCAGGTCCAGAACCTCCTGTCACTGAATGCTAAGCCTGTGTAATTATGGTGTTGAGCGTTGGAAGCTACTTTTCCAAAAACCTATCACATATTCCTGCATCAGCATCTTGTCCTGTATCTGACTTTCTTTTTCAGCACATTTCCATGCTGGTTCTAGAACACAGGCTGAGGTTTCCCAAGAAGCTCCCACAGTGGAGAAGACATAATTCTCTCTACTCCAACGACACACAAAAATAAAAATGGCAACAGTGACCACAGC
The DNA here is from genome assembly GCA_004027295.1 of Dolichotis patagonum. NCBI lineage: Eukaryota > Metazoa > Chordata > Mammalia > Rodentia > Caviidae > Dolichotis > Dolichotis patagonum. The sequence continues at coordinate 67,172 of PVJX010007350.1, read as the reverse complement.
ACCAAAACAGCCACTGATCGCTAGTTACTGTACCCCACGTACCACAGACACTTCCTTTATCTCCACTAAAACGCCAAGAAGCAGGTATTATCACCTCCACTGTTGACTCAGTTGTGTCTTTTGGAGGACAAAGAAACAAGGCTACACAATGGGAGTCATCCAATGAAACCAGACTTCGGGCTTTTCTGGTTCTTGCGCTGTGATACATAAAACCACTACCCTTCCATTCCAGGGATCCGTCTGCAATACTGGCCACCTCCCCTCCTAAAATGGATTACATTTACATTAACATTTGCATGTTTAACTTTATACATAACTGGGAAGCACCCTTCATTAGTACTCAGTCAAGCACTTTCACTAAAGTCATCGGTGTGTCTAGGGCACAGAGCCCCACACCCGCGTGGAAGGTGGCACACCAGCCAGGGATGTGAGGTCAGTTTCTGTGCTTGGTCAGTGTCAAAGCAGTCACCAAGTCAGCAGCTGTGTCCTTCAGATCTTTACCACGCTAGCACCGGGTGAACAAGCTCCACCACCCCTGCTCCCTCCTCGCTTTTGTGAGCAAAGTTCTCCTGGAGCACAGCTACCGTCCCCACGTTGTCTGTGACAACTTTCACAACGCGATGGCAGCGGCGAATAGCTACAGCAGACCTGAAAGCACAGAAAGTGAGAACTATTTGCTTTCAAGAATGTTACAGAAGGTGTTTGCTGGCTGCCGGGCTAGATGCGGAGACTGATTCCATCGTGACGAAGCTCTCGGAGGTGGGAGCAGTCCTTCCTCACACAGCCCCAGGCCACCTTCCTTCCCCGTGGACACTGACCAAGTCCAAGGCGATGATGCAGGCTGGAGCCCTACTTAACTCCCTTTGACCTGGATCCCTCGGCCAGCAATTTCATTAGTGTTCAACTATCAACATTCCAGTGCATAGAGATCTTTTAGTCACTTACATCTAAAAGTCAATTTTATAGCTAATGACCAGATACTGTTACACTTTAAAAAGTTTATGGTTAATTGGAATAAAGCAGACATATTATGAATGAATCCCTAACATGCTGTTAGCTGACTGCCCAACACAGAGTCTAGATAAGAGCAAATTCCTCTACTTCACCCTACACTGCTGCCAGCTGAGAGACGAGGTTTCTAGCTTTCAAAGGCTTTACTGGACAGCAATCAGCGGTGGAACTTGCTGATTACCTAACACACTTTCCATTCAGCTCAGTGCCTTTTAAACTGTAGCTCACTGGACCCTCTCAATAGCCTGTGAAGTAAGTACCGTCCCATCTTGGTACGACTAAAGGCATTCGGCATAGGTGAGGCAGCCTAGCGCCTCAAACACCAGAGCCTCGGCTCGGCGCGTGTAAGGAAGGCACAGTTCCATGACGCCTAAGATATCTTTGAGCTCGATGAACTGAAATTCCATATGGTACGTTTTACCAAGAGTTTTACTCAAGGTACTCAACAACCAATACTGCTCCAACATTCACCCCGATTCAGTTTGTGGCAAGACACAAGGCAAACGCACACCGCACTGAAAAGCTCATTGATAACACTGACTGATTGTTAAGATGCTGTGCATTGAAGTGTTTAGTCCTTCCTTTTAATAAACGATTGAAACAAAAAATGATTTTAAAAGTACACATTATTATGATTTAAAATTCTGCAAGGTTTACCTTGAGAAAATATTTTTCCTGATCGTGATAAAATCCCATGCTGTACATATAAGCTATTATTAGAAAATATTTGAACATTATGCAGAGAGACAAGAAGTGGGAAAAAAATTCCAGCAGTTAAGTGCAGGCTAAAGCACACAGCTGAAGTAAGGTCGTGGCGCCGTTAAACCGCAGTTCTAAGAACTCAGTTCTTAACTCTGACGGGAGTTTAATACGGCCTTTTACACAAAGAGAAACCAAGAGTCTAGACATCTCTCGCCACAATTTTCCTTGCTCTTTAATTTACAGTAAAGTGTTTGATACATAATCAAAAATGAGATTAGTAAAGTAGGATTATAATAGAAATAAACCAGGGATACATGCAAAGTTTGGTAGACTGAAAAAATTTTACTCCTATAAATTAAAAAGTAATCCACAATGAAGGGTATTTTTGGGAAAAGAAAAGAATCACAGGCAAGAATTTTGCTTTTCCTTGACATAATGTAAATGTGTCTCGTTTCCCCTGCAGTAGGCTCTCTGTAAAACATGCTTCTTCCATGTTAAGAAGTAGAAAATATTGTCACTGTAAAAGACCTTATGTTGCTACTCAGAGCAAGAAAACTTCTCCAAATGTCGACCGTCTCAGTTATTCCACAAATAGCTAACATTTGAATACCGTGAACTCGCATTCGGAGTAAGCGGCGTGGAGCTACTCACCCCTCCTGGCTCACCGCAGTGATGGCGATGGTGGGCAGCGTGGTCAGAGGGAGCGTGGTGGGCCTGCAGATGCCATCCCCCTCGGGCGTCCTCGCCCTGTCGCTCTGGCGCTGAGACAGCGGCGGTAGCTGTAAGGTTCCCGAGCAGCACCTTCTCCCTCGCCAGAGGTCGATCCCCAGTGTGTTACTGGAGGAACTGTAGGACTTACTCAAGCTGCACTCAAAATAATCCTTCACGTGCTGGAGCCACCGCAGGGAAAGAGAAAAGAAGAAAAGAACGAAATCCAGGTTTTCAAATGTTATACTGCAATGGGAAACTAAATGATCAGAGCTGTCACTTGTGAGTCTCTGACTGATTTTCTCACAATCGGAGCTAACACGGATGCGTGCAGCCTAGGTTGGCCTGGGCGGCAGGTTCAACTTCTAAGCCAGCCTGTCAGTTGCGTATCCCTGGAGATCTCGGGGCACCTCAATAATGTTTACCAGAGCAGCACAGAGAATGGAGGGCTGCTTCTTTCTTTCCATATTTCTTTCTGCCTTCTTAAAACATTTGCTAGAATATAAACTGCCTAATTGCCCATATATCCTGGAAATCAAAGTTATTCTGCAGCAGGAAAACAAACTATAATCGAGAATCGAGTTCCTCATTCAGTGATTTAAAGTGAAAATATTTTCTGTATGAAAGCAGCAGGGTATTGGTAATTGTGGGCAACTGGCTGTTCTTACCCCTATTTAGAAAAAAAGTCCTCTCATGGTTGGAGAGTTTGTTCCTGTTAAATTATGTAAGAGCTCATAAAAAGAAGGACTCTACCCAGTCCTAGAGGGACACATTCAAGTGCACGCCCTGAGGCTGACTTGAAAGGAACACTTGTGGAGGGACAAAAGCGCTGTGTTGTGACCCATGACAATGCTTATTTGCCCTTCCCATACTCCTCGGTGAGCACGGGTCCTGGTACTGTTGGGAGTGGGATCCCCAAAGGAACCTCTGTCTGGGGTGCCATTTGTATCTGCTCAAAGGCTAAATGTGCAGAGCTAGAGAGCAGCTTGCTCGTGAAAAGCAGTCATTCTCTCTCTCCACACCCAGCAGAGAACAGCAGGACTCTCCCTCAGGCCAAGACGGCGCACCTGAAATCAGCCCGTGGCCCTAGCAGCACAGGTACCTCCCATCAGCCCAGCAAGCTGGACGCAAGAGGCCCTGAGACCCGACCTCCTGAAGTGTACACTAGCCCAAGTTCTCTGCCCTCTGTCTCCTACACAACCACCACTGTGCTGGTTCATATAAGAATAATTAACCTAGAGTTGAGGGTCCTGTTGAGTGCACTGAACAAATATTTAATGCACTTCTATTAGAGTTTTGCACTGTGCTCCTGAAGAAGAATTCAACAGCAAAGAAAAGCTCGGCATCTCTCTTCACAGAAATACGTTCTAACAGTTTACTCATATGATCCACACAAGGCCATTTCTGACGACGTAAATCTGGGCGAGACAAGCCCAGAAACTTTTCAAGAGTCCACTTTTCCTACCTGGGAATGGGTTTCATCACATTTCCTTATGCTTGACTTACAGTTTCAAAATACATATTTGAAGTTCAGTAGAGGCACAATTCAGTAATAGAAAGAAGACAGTAATCCAGAATTTTCTAAGGACTGAGATAGCCTGGAATATATTGGGCTCACTGCTGAGTAACTTGCCCTTACAGTAAATCCCCTGTGGGCCTGGCCTCACCTGGGCAGGGGTGTGTGCGTGTGTTGAGTGTGTGTCCGTGTTAGAAATTAGAGTCTAAAGAGAAAGCTTAGAATATGTTTCTTTCTTAAAAGATTTACAAACTAACTGAAAAGAAAAAGTATACAAAATCTTCCTAAAACTATTTACAAACAAACCAAAAACCAGAGATTATAACTGTAAATTATCAGTCTAGTTCCAAACACGCAGGTAAAAAAACATCGCGGTTATCTGGAAATCAGTCTCCAAGACACTGTTCACCTCTCATGAGAGAAACGTCATCCCCAAGAACAGAAACAAAGACATCCTTTAGCCATCACGGGGTACCAGGGCCTGCGAATCCAGTCACTGGACATTTTTCTCTTCTAGGAAAAGAAAGTATTACCAACCACATTCAGCTGCAGTAAATGAGCTAAATGGGTCCTTATTTTCCATTTGTTATTTGAAAAGCAACTAAGTCACACCTGCCACAAAATAGCATCCACTTTAACTTTCCATGAAACTTGAATTTACATTTTTAAAGTCATTCTCTGAGTGAAAAGGATTTCCTTCAGACTCCAATTAATACAAAATGCGTTGCCACAAAAGAGAATCTTAATGGAGTAGCTTTTCAGAAACTAAATACTGGAAACACTGATATCACCTTAAAAACACTCATTAACTCCTGCAGAGTTACTCATAATTACTCAAATTCTATAATTCATACCTGTAATTTATATTATACTCCCCCCAAATTACGAACAACCTCAAAAGCTAAATGGAATGCAGTCATTTCTCAGATGTTGAAACTGTGGTCTCAGCCTTATTTCGATTATTTTGCCACTGTGATCCAGCCACGTTCACCAGGGAATTTTGTGAATGGACACTGACCGGAATGCTGTCCCTGGAGAGCACGACCTGTCACATGCATTCCACGTGGCAAAATGTAGCTGAAGAATGCATAACCCTCCGAGACACCACTGCACCGTAACTTCCTGTATAAATACGTGTTTACAAATCATTAGTTTTGCTTCTGAAGACTTATCACACAGGAAAAGCTAGCGTGAAATCCTTCGCCTGAGGAGGAGAAGCTTGAGGAAGAGGACAAGAGGATGCCTTAGGGACAGGTATCTGTCCCATCTTCATGTCTAAGCCAAGTGAGGACCTCTGGCGCATAAAGGTGTTCACGCATGAGTAGCAAAGGGTTCATGGCTGCAGTTACATTTGAGTTCTTTTATTTATTTTGGTCTTTTTGGAGTGCTGCTAATTTAATTCCTCCAGCTAAACTCACGACTAGAAAATGGGACAAAGCATTTCCCAAGGGACACGTAGAGCTCTGAGGGTCTCTTCCGGTGTGACCCACAGGTCAGAGATGGAAATTACAGGCACCATCAAAGGGCCCTCGGGGTCCCCATCAAGGCTCAGTGCCATGATGTCCATGAAACGATAATAAAAGTGATTTTCCCTCGGAAAAATGCGGTTTTATCTAGACAGTTGTCATGGTTTATGTCGGTGGCCCCCAGGCCTCATGTATTTGCATTGTGCATTTGTGATTGAGGACTAGCGCCCTGCGAAGGGTTTGCCACAGCTTAAAGTACAGGACCAGGAAATGAACGCTCAAAGGGCTGGGTACTCAGCGGAGCCCAGTCTTTCAAAGGACCAGAGAGGTCAGGCGTGGCACCCGGCTCTGGCAGAGATGTTCCACCTCTCACCAAGGGCACCAGCCGTGGCATGTGTGCCACCAGTCCAGGGAGCGCTGCAGCATGGTGGACACGGAGCACAAGGACCTGGGAAATTGGGCTTCTGCTCAACTGGATCACAGCAGGGCCAGTGGGGAAAGACAGTGCAGCCATACCACAGACCTCCACCCACTTCCGCCAGGACCTATCTCCGCATTTCCAGGGACATCTAGGAGAAGCTAAGGGCTGCTAGCAGAGGGTCCTCCATCTGCCCACATACCATGTAATTTAAGGAAGGGTAAGAGTTGAAAGAACCCCAAAAGACTGAGCATTTCCCGAGATGGCTCTTTCTATTGATCGGCAGGTCCAAGTCCCTTCTAGGCCTTCCTTGACCCATGAAATAGGAGCCAACATGCGATGAGTCCTCGTCCCCTTCCTGTTCCTTCCTCTCAACCTTATTTCCTTTTGCACAGCTAATTAGCGGCATAACCCTTCCAGCTCATACAAAAACACCTGGGTAAAGAACAGGTAATTAAAGATATACTAATGGGAGACAGGTCAACTGTAAGCAAGGCGATAATCTCGACTGCCCAAAACCTAAAGCTATGAAGGCTGTGACTTTAGAGATTTCTTCAAATGACTTCGAGCAGGGCTGCTCAGATAAATTCAACAAACCAAGGTCATCAGAGCTTGTTAAAGTACAGCCTGACCTAATGTCTGAGCTGTGACCCGAGGGTCTGCATTTCCAGGAAACACCCGAAGAAGTTAACTCACTGGCAGCAAAGGTCCCAAAGTGTACGTCACAAACCTCTGAGAAGTAATTGTGGAAGGCCCTACCGTGGGAGTGACTTCCCAGGGCTGGCTGTACCTGGGTCAAAGCATGCAAGGATGTCATCAAAGGATGGGTCACAGGACAGAGCAAAAGCGGAAGTAACTGACAAGAAGTGAGCATGGGCTATGGTTTTGTGATAGACAACTACAGAGCTACAGTGCAGTCTCTTGGCAAGCTGAGGTGAGGGACGCATTCTTGCCATCCACCTTGTAGGATGCTGGGTCCAGGTGCCAGCCAGCCCCATGTCATCAAGAGACCTACTGACAGAGTGGTGGCATAAATGCCCTGTGTGCCTCTGCATGGCATGACTTCTTTAGTGACCAAAGTGCAGAGGGGACGTGGTGGCTGCCACTTACATCATCCGCCGTGACGGTCATCACACTCCTGCTCTTCTTCATCATCGAGGTGGGAAAGATCACTCTCCGGAGGTCTGCCGCTCAGGGCAGTTTGCTGATAACTTCAGATCTACAAGAGAAAAAGACACAGTGACGGTACAGCCATGTAGCATTAAACAAAGAGAGCGGCATCTTCTCAAAACTCACATTTGGAATGCATATAATGCCCACGTAGATGCAGCAGCAGAATTTACCAAGCCAATTAAATTTGTCACGCCGAGAAAGAGGCTCACAAAATACACAATCCAAGAAGTTGATACAAACACACCAGGGAGGAGAGAATAAATAAAATAAAATGTAACAATTCGTTCCCAAACAATCAAGGACCACGACAAATATAAAATAATACACATTTGTATAAAGCCTTATAGCTTACTAAGTAGTCTCCCATAAAATAGCTCATTCGGTCCTCATACTGTCTGTACAATTATTTTCATGTTTTTTTTTTTTCTGAGAGAAGAGGGGGCCAGAAAAATTATTTGGCCAAAGCAGCACAGTTAAGCAATATCAGATTCAGAATTTTAAAAATATAACTCCTTGATACTGTCGAGAAGGAAAAGGAAACCATTACCAAAAAAAACTCATGAGAGAAAAATCTTACTCTGTCTTTACCAGAAGTTTAAACTTTTCATATGTGTAAATACCTAAAGTATTTGTCACAGATAATGTTACAACTGCTATCTAGACAAAGCTAGAACTTCCTGGTTTGAATCACCAATCTGGCTCCTTTGAGGCAGAGGCATCCTCATGACGAAAGTTTTCTGTAGGTCATTGAAAGAAACAAAACTTCAGTGACATTACCAAAGCTTAACTGTGCATCCCAGGTCTGCAGGGCCCAGAAGAACACTCATCCTAGGTTCATAAAAACTCAAGCCATTAAAACAGGTTCCAATGGAAAGTCCTATTATGCAACAGATGACGGAAGACTAACTATGAAGACTTCTGAGTCTGCAGAATTCGACTGGAAACAAACGTACCTTAAAACGATCGAGTCCAGAAAGCGTTAGTCCATACGGTAGTTTCACAAGATTTTGGTACCAAAAATGTCCTGCACTGCTGCTAAGCCAAGAATTCCTACGTATTGCTCACGCCTTACATTTACATTCTTAATCTATGCCTGGTTTAAAAGCCTGCCTCTAACATGGAGATATATATAGATTAAGAGCGTGAGGGAATCATAGCTATGTGACTAGGAATGCTAAGTAGTGGTATTGTACCATCACCCGGGAAACCAAGGTTGAATTTCTAACACATAATTGGACTGTATTATGCAGGAGTTGGCAGTAAAACCGACAAAGTAGATGAGAAAGTTAGGGGGAGGGAGAAATTTCACCTTTGCCTCTGTAAACGTGTGAGGGAGAGAAACCCAGAGGTTCTGCAGGTATTCGATTCAATCTGCCAAACAGAAGAACTTCCCTGGAATGCATCAAGGAAGAAGGAAGGAAAAGTAGGCAAGGAGCAGATATTTTATCACAGGGTTCTACTTCATCTCAAGTTTCTCTATAGGGCTTACCTGGAAAAAAAATGTTTACACTTCTAAGTTTAAAAAAAATCAACAATACATTCAGCTCTGAATGTGAGACATACATGTACATACATTCAGGGACTCTAGCCCTTTGACAAGTGTGAACATAGGAAAAATAGTAAAGTTATGCAAAAGGATAACAGTAGAACTTGCAGAAGGGTTACTGCAGAGTTTCTTTTTGCTTTTAAGTAATGAGTAGACTGTGTTCACTGGAGGTTGTGTAGAACAATGTGATATTCAAAAATATAGAAAAAAACTCTAATGTGTCAAGAATGTGACCCACAGAGGAAGATATTACAGTAAGGAAACTTACTGACGGCCAGGGAAACAAAATGTCCCAGAGGAGTATCAGCAGATGTTGTTGATAAGTAAGAGTATCTCTGTAAATTCTCAAGCTTGTGAGTTCTCAAGCTCAAGCTCAAAATATAAAATAAATTTTATATTTTATAATTCATTGAGTGAGAGTTTGCTGGACAAATTCATGCGTCTTCAACTACAACACGTCAAATGTTCTGCAGTACAAATATATTATGTTTATATTCAGAAAAAAATCTCCAACATCTGCTTTATAAGAAAAGAAGAAATAAAGCAAGAAATACAGATTGCTTTCTAGGTGCCCCTCACCTGCCCACTCTGTCCTTCTCTGTGGCTGCACCAGCCTTCTGGCTCCTGGCTATGTTCAGCCAGCGGGCAGCAGCTCCTCACAGTGCATCAGAAGAAGAAAGAAAAGAGCGGAAGTCTTCTCTCAGAGGTGGCCTCTCAGGACCCTCTTTAAGCACAGAACTGGTAGAAGCTCCCCACTAGCTAGCTTCAATGTGATTCATCATGCATCTTGGTCATCTCCAACTTTGGTTCCTATCTTTTGTAAACAGCACCTCCCTTGATCTCTGTGTCACTCCCTTTGCAATCTGTTTTTCATTAGGGCCCTACCTGATAAAGGCTTGTTCTCAAGAAACAGAAAGCCATGGGGTAATTTTTAAAATATCCCCCCTCAGTGCCTAGCACAGTGACTGACACAAGTAGTGTCTCCACAAATAGCTATTCAAGGAATAAATGAGTCAAGTCTCGCCGAAGCTCTAGAATGGTTTTAGATCTCTGGGAAAGCGCAGACAGGCATTATCTCAAGTTGCTTTTGTGAAGCAGAAGTAATTTTATGTCCTCACTCATGGATATCAATTTTGATTCTGCTTGGGAACGGCAAGAAACATGAGAAAAAAGGATTATACATATTCTATAGCTGCTGATTGTCAGTCTTCTTGCCTTTCGTGTAGATGAACACAGATAAAGGATTTGCTTTGTGCCAGTTTAAGGACTCTGCATAAGTGATTTTGAAGATCTCTCAAGAGCAGCCAGCCAAATGAGGTAGGCATAATTATCCCGACAGATGAGGAAATCAAGTCTTGGAATGGTAATGAAACTTTCTCAGAGGCTCGCTCGCCACTGTTTGGGATTAAAAATAAAAACCTTCCAGTTTTAAAGCCAGCACCCTGACCTGGCCCTGTACAGCAGACCGGATGTTTCCACCCTCTTTTCCAAGTGGAAGTCAGTGAAATAATTTTTTTATTTATTCTGATGTTGGAAGTATAAATTAAGTTGATTAATTGTTTAGAATGATGCTTTTAATAGTAGAAGAAAGATACTGAAGTTTTACAATTTGTCAAATTTAAGATCAACACTGTAAACTGAGAGGTCACATCTTCTTAATTTAAGATTATTCTTCCATCATAAAATTTACTTCCCAGTAAAGAGAAAAGTATTTCATCAAAACAAAATATTTTTTAAATGTCTAATGTGATGACTATACATTCAGTTTCTTGTATATTCCAATAATATTTTTCTTTCACTTAAAAGATGCTGTTAAACTTGCATCGGGCATTCTGTTACTCCCGGGACTGTGATATTCTTTACCGAATTTCATCTTTTCTGCACTTCCCTTGCTTCATGAGATTTAAAGTCTAAAATGAGGAAAAGGACCTGACTGCGATAGCAATTGTGAGAATTTGGTTTGTAACAGGATTTAATTATCAATTCTAGTGATCACTGCCTGATACTGATAATTTTCTACAAACCCTAAACTATGTGTACGTACCGGACCACACCATGTAGCAAGGAGAAAAATAAGGGTGACGTCTGGAATTCTTAGGAACCTACGCTTCGTCTGTTCTGGGCTGGCCTTTGTCCTGGAGATGGTATGCAGCGAAGTTTCAATTTATGGCTTCGATTTATGGAACACTCTGAACTTGGTAAAGCACAGATACGAATGAACTGGTTTTTAATTTTCCTCCAAGAATTGCTTCCCATCTGCAATATCGTTTATCTCCTCTTCCTTAACAATAGCTCAGGTGGAATTTATGACTTCAGGGTGTTTCCTATTTTTTGAGCCCCGGTCTCACTAAGTCACTAACTTGCCCAGGCTGGGCTCTAACTTGTGACTTCCTGCTGCAGCCTCCCAGAGTGCTGGGATTACAGGTGTGCACCACCATACCTGGCTCCATCTTACAACTGCTTTCAGTCACATAACCTTGCCCTTTCCTGCTCATTGGCCAATGTGTAGGAATTGGAGTAAGAATAGGAAGTCATCGTCATCCTCCCGTCCTTTCTCTTCAGGTTCTCACCCTTCCATATCATGGCAGGGAGAAGACTTAGTGGAAGGGGAAAGAGTCCTGTTTCACCTGGCACTGGACACTGTTCTCTTTCAGGAGCCACCACTTCTGTGGCAAATCAGACCGCCGGGTGCCTTCTTTAAGGCAGGTATCCACAGGCTGACTCTTCTGTGGAGAGAGGAGGAGGCTCAGGCTGGGAAGAAATCTCTCTGCCTGTCCCCGGGTTTGCACTGCCCTGGCCCATCCTGAGCTCTGGCCGATAAGGTCCCCTGCCCACGAGAACATGCTCTTGAGTGTGGTAATGAGAGAATGGCTCAAGCCACAGGTCCCACTCCATCCAGAAGCTACGGGTTGCTTTGATGCTAATCCTTCTCTCCGCCTGGCTGTATTCCTTGCTTTCTTTTTCTCATTGCTCAGGAAAACGAGGGTGACCATTGGAGAAATAAGACACTGCCAGTTATTTACCAAGCTCTGTCAGTCCCAAGCTAACCATTGTGCTCTGCGATGGTGGGGTCAGAACACTGTGAACAACACTTCACAGATTCTCCTGCCAGCTGGCTTCCTTTAGGAGCTGCAACCTCTGCTAGGAAAGCAGAGAGAGCTGGAGAGGGGGGAGCCTCTTCCTCCTTCCGGGAGCATGAGCAGTGTGGGTGCTGCTCCTCTGCAGCCAGGGAACCGGCCAGTGACGCACTCCCCCCGTCAGAGGTCTGCTCAACAACTTCAGAGACCCAGCTCCTACCCTGCTGACCCCTCCTCAGCCCTTCTTGTCTCGTGTGATGCCATCTTCCAGCGTGAAGCCATCTTCCTACGTGACGCCATCTTCCCCTCCTGACCATCTTCCCCTTGTCTTCCCCGAGCCTTAGAATCGTAGCAGCTTCTTGAGATGTTTAATCTTTGGGCTGATTAGCTGTTCTTTTCATTTTCATCATTCAATAACTGTATAATCAGTGTCTTGCATTAAGTTCCTTTAGTTTTCCTAAATGGAACCAAATTTCAGAAGCTGACCATCCATTTGTTAACAAAAAGCCCTCTCATATCTAGAAGCGGTTCTTCATTTCCATTCGGTAACTCCCTTCTCTACCACCTCTTCATATTTCCCCATCCTCAGCCAGTCTGTTTAGGTGAGAGATGAGAGGGGTTAACGGTGTGCCTGAAATCAGACCCTTAGGGAGCTTGGCACAGAGGGCGGTGCCTGCTGCCATTTGCATATGCACTCCTTAGAGGGTGTAGCGCACTTGGTGGCTTGTAGAGGGTGGAGTACTTGGTGGCTCTCCATCCATTGCTCAGTGACAGCTGCCCTTTCTCCAACAGGAAACACCCAACTCAACATCACATGCAAAGGCCCGTGTATGAAATGACAATGAAATGAGGCATGGACATTTCTTCCTTTTGTTTCTTAATGACTTTAACTGAGACAACCAAAAATTAACCACCCTGTGTCAGCCTTCTAAACCTTTGGAAATGCTGCATTACTGGTTCATAAAACACCAATGTCTACACTAGATCAGGAGGTGTTAACTTCTTAAAGTAACTAACATAAAAGCTAGCACAAGAAAATTAGAGTGTAGTTTGAGCTAGCATGTAATATAGTACAAATTGAGGAAGAAATACAGGACAAAGGGGAACCTGAACTGCTATCTCTGCCCCCAGCCCCTACATTCTCCTAGGTGTTGCTATCCAGAAACTCTGTTTATCCAGGAACACCCTGGCTCCTGTTCAGCGCTCAGCCGGGGAGACTCTGAGGAGGAGGATGTGAAGAGGTGGTAGAGAAGGGGGTTACCGGCCAACTGAAAATGAAGAACTTTGCTATCCTTCAGTTTCCTCAGTTGTCAGAGAGATTATAATCAACTGCAAACTTTATGATCTAAGGACTTTCCAGGAAAGTACTGGGGGAAAAACACAGTCCATAAACCCAGTCTTCAACACTCAACAGTCAGGTACCCAACAGTCCAGAAACAACCCATTAAGCACTAAAGTCCTCCCTTGAGTTTTTGATCTCATCACAGTTTCAGAGATTCTGAACAACTCCACTGAATAACCTCTGCCTTCAGATCTGAATGTAAGGGAGGTAAACAATGTGGAAAAATGTGCTTCCCCTAAAAATTAGTAGAGCAGGAGGACGTAAATAAAGGAGAGCAAACAAATTTGAGAAAAGTCTACACAATAAGAAAAGTCAAGTTCTGTGTAAAACTGTTCAAGTCTTGCATCTAAAATTTGGATTTAAGCATTTCTTGGAGAGAAAATCCAGCTTGTTCAATTAGACAACAAGCACCAAAGACTTTGAGATAAAAATTGGAAAGTATTGGGAATTAATATGAGCGTCAACCATTAGCTTAGCCTGAGAAAATTATAAGTAACAAAGAGATAATAGCATTCTTTTAATAGTCTTCAGACAGCAAAGCAGCTATGCTAAGTGGTGCTCTGAGAAGACCGCGTTTCCTTAACAACCACTTTAAACCAAATTCCCCATTAAATATGTTCTTTGTAAATTACTGGTAGTGTGTACCAACCTGAAATCAATACCCATGTGGACAAAAAAGAAGGAATTTTTAGTATACAATTTGCTTAGATGAATGTTAACTTCCAGCAATAGTACAGCAGAGAAAAAAATGACAGATTTCTCCCATGTTTTTCCTTATATAAATGATACCTTAATGGGTTTTTTGGGCAACTATTTCTTTAGGAAATACTAAGTGGAAAGTTTTTAGGAATTGAACTATTTCCTCCTATTCTAAGAAAAAGTAACTAGTATGACTAGTTAAATTTTTATAGATTAAAATACTATAAGGTAATATTTAAGCTGTTTTGTCATTTCTAGACTCATCTTAAATATGACAAAAAGAGCCAAGAAGAGATATAGATATAGATATAGATATAGATATAGATATAGATATAGATATAGACACAGATATAGATATATAGTTTTGTATTGTTTTTTGGTGTCGGGGATCAAACTCATGACCTTGCACTTGCCAGGCAGGTGCTTATGCCACTAAGCTAAATCTCCAACCCCACTAAAAAGCCGTAATGTATTCATCAGCTTTCCATAGCTGTGATGACATATCTCATATAAACAATTTATAAAGAGCAAAGATTTATGTTGGCTTACAATTTCAGATGTTACAGTCCCTGGTCCCCTGGCCCAGGTGCCTTGGGCTTGTGTCTGCACAGGCCAGATGGTGGAAATTGATAGTAGGGCAGGTCAATTGACACAGGGTGGCCAGAAAGCAAACAGAGAGAGGAAGAGACCAGAGTGCAAATATTTCCTTTCAGGCCATACCCACAGTGACCTCATTTCCTTTAACAAGGCCTCTTACAGGTTCCATCATCTCTTAAAAATGCCAAGGATAGTGGCCGTGTCTTTACCATACAGGTCTTTGGGGGACATGCAGAACCAAACTATAACACCTGTATTCAAATCAGTGAGTAATTTTGTACTGAAAACTCTCTTATCTCTGAGTTCTTACAGTAAAACGAAGATGCAATTAGGATGGCTTAGGAAAGATTAGAGAATGTTTACTATCTCCTAAAATGAACCAGAAGAGATACACAAAGAGATAAAAAGGGCTGAAAGCCATTCCATTCATTTGATAAGTACAGTGCCAAACACTGTATCCACTCATGCTCCAAAGTGGATCTTCTAATGCAATTCTCAGAGCTAACTGGTCATTCTCATAGGCCTATTACAACTGCTCTTGGATCCTAATTAATATTTCCAAATTTCAGTGGTAGTTAAAAATTTAAATGGCATTCGTGATCTAGACTCCCCATTTCCATCCATCATGAATATCGACCACTTCTTTTTAAATCAGCTCCTTAACACCAAGAACCACAAAAGCGACCGAGACCCCAACACATGGCAGACGCTTGCTGAATGCCATGCGTGCTACAAAAATGCCCAAGACATCATCCTTGTTCTTTGAAAGCCCACTGCTGAGTCTCCAAAGAGAAGAATCACTGATCACACACTTTGGGATGTGTCCTTGGCATGTGTCACAGTGCAGTATGCCAAGTGCTACGACATGGACAGACAAGGCTTTCATCCAAGGAGCAAACCAGCGAAGGCCACCTTTGCAGGACAGTGTTACCAAGGACATGCATCGAGCAGGTGCCAGTCCTTTCACAAATCCTGTGACTGAGGAACAAAGAGAGAAGCCCTTCCTCCCTGCCTGCCTGTGCTCAGGTGCTCCCTTCACGACATGGAACTCCGGTGTCACACCCTGCTTCGCTTTCATGGTGGCTTTCTGTTATTTGAAGGATAATGTACAGTCTTCAATATGATGATTAATAATAAATAACACCAGTTCCCACAGGCCTGAGCCCTGCTTACCTTTACAGCCTCCACTTTCTATTCTGGTTTCCACTTGTTTCCATGCCTCATTCCTTTCATTCATTTATTATGAGAGTTTACCCATTCAAA
This sequence comes from Dolichotis patagonum, assembly GCA_004027295.1. Taxonomy (NCBI): domain Eukaryota; kingdom Metazoa; phylum Chordata; class Mammalia; order Rodentia; family Caviidae; genus Dolichotis; species Dolichotis patagonum. The sequence goes on along the minus strand of PVJX010007350.1, from coordinate 51,654 downwards.
AATCATTCAAAAGTGAATGTTTTTTTCATTCGTTTTTCTTTCTTGGTGCATGTTTGCCATGCACAGCGATGACATGCACCGTGCCTTTGTGGCCTCACAACTCTCTAAGCTGTCACGCATGCCGCACTTCGCCGGTAACCCATGTTTTAGCCTTCAGTTCTAACCTAATTTCTCTCAAAAAGCCTTGACTTTCTCCTTGTGGTGGTCACAAGGTCTTTCCACAACACCTCTCTTACCACGGTGTTTTTCACAGTCCTCCGTGAGTAGGCGTGCATAGTTGTAGACCTCTCTGCAGTTCGCAATGAACAATGTTAATTACTGAGTTTCCTGTGCCAAGCAATAAATATTTGCTGGAAAAAAATGCATGCGCCCATTCTGGGGCTGGAAGGATCCAACAAGAAGCCAACCAGCCAGCCTTTCTGGAAAGCCATGCAAGCCTCGCAGCCTCAGGAAGAGAAAAGTCAGCGCCTTCTGTGAGCCTAGCAGTGCACGGGCTGAGAATCAATCCCCCGCCCCCGTAAGAAATCCGCCGGTTCGGAGGATGGGCTGAATTGGTAGCAACTAAGGTAAATAAAGCGACTAAATGCTTATATTGTCCGCCTGATATTGTAGGTGTGGGGCCAGCGGTCTGAGCATCTCTTGGGAGGATGACAGTACGCAGTATAGCAAATATGGGGACTTCCTTCTATATTGTCTTTGAAATCCAACATTGTTCTCACTGTTTTGGTTTGTTCTGATTGTTTCGATTTATTCAATATTCTGTTTTGATTGGTTTTACTCTGTTTTGTTTTGGTTTGATTTTGCTATACCTGATGGAATGGACAACTATTGTGAAGATAACAAAATATACTATGGTAGCTATTGTTTTCCTAGTATCCTGTTTTGAAGTTCTACGCCAATTCTGCTGCTTTGTTCTGATTAGCTTTGTTCCCTTTTGTGTTACTGGATTTTACTATCTTTAAAATAAAAATAAAAAGTAAAAATGTGTGCATCAGTAAAATGGGCTCTTTGCTCTTCCAAAGGCAGCGGGTAGGAGGGCGAAGGGGTAGACTTTCCCCGTCGGCAGTAAATATTCGAGCGTACGCACCCTCACTTTTGTGATAGGGATACGAGCGGCTTCGTGGCAGGCTACGTCCCACATCCCCACACGTGTCCTTTGAGGCAGTTCTCAAACTATGTTTATCTCTACCTGGTAGGTGAGAATTCTGACGCACAGAAAGGGCAAATGAGTCATGCAAACTCACTCACCTACCCCAGTTCTTTGAAACGATGAAACGAGAGAGAAGACTGAACTTTGCAGATCATAGGGGACCTGTCAAGAGCTAATCTGATAGGAATTAGCATTGAGTTGGAAAACTTAGGTTATGAGTGCAAAACGATAGCACCAAAATATTACTTTACAAGGTGCAATAATTTGCTTCTGCTTTGGTTAGTGCTTAACTGAGAATTCACAAGTACTTTTTCCTCTAAATTGAGTCTTTGCCTAAGTAGTTACATATTTTTTAGTTGATATAGAAGACACCTAATATAGGAGACATTTCCTAGTGCTGTTTCTACATGTTTCAAACTGCACCTATACCATGCTGTCCGGGTAGACCCACAGACAGGATCAACCAAATTCTTTTTAGCCTCAAAGACCATCGACATTCAAGTCAATTCAAATGTTTTCTTTTGTGGGGGGAATAAGACCAGAACAGTGAAGTGCAACAGTTCATTATTGTCCAGTAAGCAAGCACACAAAATTTCTGTGCTCCTCACCCAGAAACATAAATAGGAAATCATTTCAGACTTCGTATGAGGGTGGTCGCAGGTCCGTGAGGAGTCTTTCCAGGAGCGCAAATGAATTAATGTTTATTGGTTTGAGTGAAGTAACTGTATATTAATTGGGGCATTGATTCTTCCCCAGTTAAAGCCAGAAATACAATTTGGGGCCAAGCATTGTGTTCCAAACCTACTGAAGTGGCAGGGTATCCGGGTCTATATGGACATGTAAAAAAAAGAAACGATATCAAAAGCTGAAGGCAGAAATGGATCTGATAAAACCAGAATAACAGACAACACTGCCTTGATAAACCATAAAGAAATAGCATAAAGGAGCACAGGGAAATTGGTTTGACTGGCTCAAAGTACCTTTACAGTCTAAACTATCCTTTCTGCACTTGTTTTTAAGATAGCAGAATTAGACTTTGCCCTGAGCATGAACCCACCCATGATTTTGACAAGCATGTACAACATTTGATATGCAGGAGTGAAGAGAACAGATGAGATGGCATTAGAAGACAAAGAGGCTTAGCAGGCAGAGCGGCTCAGTTGTTATCTGTTTTATGCTCTGAAGCTCTACGTACAATTTTAGTGGGCAAGAGGCTCCACCCCTTAAAGTGCAAAGCTGGAAAACCAGGGCAGCGCTGCCCAAAATGCTCCACAAATGCCTTAGAGCAGCGATTTTCAAACCGTGCGCACCAAGTACCATCTTCAAACTTTCGCCATGTCCCTGTCCCTCATTTTACAGAAGAAACAGCACCACATAAAAGATGACTTCTCATCACCTAGTTAGTGGCATAAGTAGAACCCAAACCCTAGGAACCTGCCCTTCGGTCCCCAGTTCATTCCAGTCCAGTGCCTGTATCTGCTGTCTCCAAATTAAGGTGTTGTTCTTGTTCAAACTTTAGGAAGCACCCTAACCTTCAAAAAAACCTTTCAATGCCATGAAGTTGACTTACAAATTCATGTGTGTGTGTGTGTGTGTGTGTGCTCAGAAACCACTTATTCATTCATTTATCCAACAAAAATCCACTGAGCACAAATGAGAGCCATGTACTGTGGAGGCATCAAGGGTGGGTGGACAGACAAGACCATATGACTGTCACTTTAGGGACTTTGCCAAGCCTAAGTAGAGGGCCGGGAGTACTTACAAGATGTGGTAAGAGCACATGGACACGACGTCTGCCTGCAAGTTGGCCAAGGAGCCCAAGAAAGCTTTCTCTTGTAAGATACGAACATTACCAGGGAGATGAAAGAGATTAATTTATTTATGAGAGACACAAAATTTCATGCTGGTCTTTGCTAGCAGTCAAGCAGCCGTGTGGCCTTTCGTGAGTCATTTCTATTGGTGAACAATTATTTGTTGTCTGTGTTCCTGATATGGGTACAATCATACACTGATCGTGGAAGAAAATATGAAAATGTTGCATGTTTTGGGGGAGACGAGGACAGTGTTTCCGGAATCATTTGAAGATTTCCCGGTATCACCTCTCCTCAGTGCAATCTAGGGCACCGGAAACTCTCCCCAGATGACTTCAGAACACTGAATGAAGAATCCAATTTTGTCACAAATTAGCCATGGTACATTCAGCAATTTATGTGAACTCACTGAAACCATGTCCCTATTTGGAAAATAGTGACAAAGGCCAGTCCGCTCCCCGGGTACTGCGAGGACTGAATGCAATTGTGTGACGTGGACGGAGTGTGATGCAGTCTCTCCCTGTTAGATGGTTTGCTGGATTCCAGTCCCATTAGCACACAGAGATGCCCTCCTTCAACCTCACTTCCGTTTAAAAAATCACACGGTGAAATAAGCTGACCTTATATAACTCTCCAATGGTGCTATTTATGTCAGAATTTTCCTATTACAAGGAAAATACAACACATGCTTGACAAGGGAGAGAGACTCTGCAGAGATCTGGATGGGAGCTGAGATGAATTGGACAAGGTAACACCACAAAAAGACAGGAAAAGAGATGAGTAAATACTGTGTCTGAAATAATACTAACCCCAAGTTTATTAGACTACATTCATGGGTGATTATTAGATATAACAAACTATCATTCAACCATAATTGTAGTGAGGAAGAAGCAACACCCATTTCTCTTTTTTATCATCAAGCTAAACAACATTACCTGAGTCACAAAACATTACTGGCCTTTACTCTTCAGATTATCATTAAAAATGAGTCACTGACCACTGCCAATCCAGACTGAAGACTTTTCCATTGGCTGCACTGCAGAAATTATGTATTAGAAATAGAAATGTAGAGCAAGTTTCTTAAAAACATGTAACAGCAAACTTCAAATGCAGAATGCACTGGTTTTAGGGAAGTCCTACAGATGACTTTGGGTAGTATGATTATCTCCTTTTCAGCTGTCCCTAAGTGACAGCCGAATAACCACCATTAAAAGTTGTTAAGCATGCGCAATGTAAAACTCTGCTATGTCATACTGAGGAGAAAGAAAATTACTTCCATTCCCTATCGTTCACATCTGTGAGTTTCCTGTACATTATCATCCGGTCATGATTTTTAATTCCTGATGAGAAGTGAAGCATCAGTTTCAATCCTAAATCTTGGGAGACCTCCCTTCACTGACTTGAAGAAAACAGGCTCTGTTCACAATCTGACAGACACTGCCCACAGGCGACGGCCGCTCTGCCTGGCAAAGAGCGTCTGAGGCGGGCAGGGCTCCAGCAGCAGGGATGAGCCCTATGCACCCTCAGACCCCACGGAAGAAACCCAGGAGCTGGGAGGAAGGGAGCACAGCCTTCTCCCGGAGCACAGTACCAAGGCAGGAGTCGACCCCACCACAGGGAAACAACTGCAAGATAATCCACCCGGAGGAAATGCACCAGACACGGTCAGCAGAATGAGGGGCCTGGTGGCTCTGAGGAACTGGATCCGCAGGCTGGAGACACAGGCATGCTGGGAGTTCAAGGTAAGGATAAATTGCATGGACTTTATTCCCTGTATCAGGGAGGTAGGAAATGCTGTTGAATAATTGTAAGCAGGGGATCAAAACGTTCAGCTCTGCACCGCAGGAAATATATCCTCATGGCAATAAAAGACTCATTTGGTACGAGCAGACTTTTAAATGAAGACTAGTGAGAAGGCTAACCAGACAGCAAAGGAAAGGAAAAAATACACAAAAGTAATAGAGGCAAAAGAAGGAAGAAACTTTAAGAAAGAGGCAAGACAAACACACCGCATAACACGGGAAAGTCAGACAAGAGAAGGATTGAGAAATGATTACTAATCAACAGAAGCAGGTGCTCATTAGCCGGCTTTGAAAAATCTCCAGAAAATAACAGAGATAGAAGTTTGATCGAGGAGACTACAAGAGACCCTAATTGTTGAAAAGATTACGCTGTGTCCCCACGGAGCGCTCAAAGTCAAACCAGTCCTGCAGAGCCAGTGTAGGGAGGCTGAGCAGAAATAAAGACAAAGCCAAACCAATCACACACTTCCGTGAAAAGAACTAGGAAAAAGGAATTTCTTTCTCCTACAGAGTCTAGACCCAGCTCTGAGATGAATTCCTAACCAATACTGTCAAAAATTCACTTTACTCAAAGATGAGTGAAAATCAAAAGGGACAGAACATAAGATATATGCAAAGAAAATGAAAGCAAAAAAGTAAAAGTTATAGAACAAGTAAATGGTAGACAAAATATACTCTATGGAAAATACTGTCACACAACTAGACAAAAACCTTTTAAGCACATTGTCTTTACAATTGTATGTGTTTGGATGGAGAAAAGGAAGGAGAGCAGGAGAAAGAGATTGAGAAAGACACTGAATGAGAGAGAGAGACAGAGAGATGGCCTCCGGAGAATGACACACAGCAGACTCTCCAACAGTAACACACGCTCATTGCTACAGGTTGAAAGTCAGTCTCTTCCAAAGCTCACCCAAAACCCTGAAAGCCATGTAAACCTACTGGGAGGTGGGGCCCTGGGGAGGTGGTTATCCCAGGGGCGGGGTTGGGGGCTTTTAGCAAGGGATTTTAGAGAAGGTTTTTCTCTCTTGGCTTTTTGGTTCTTTGGCCAGGTGAGGAGCAATCCCCCTGCCAGAGGACTCCTCCAAGTCTCACATGGATGTGGAAACCGGGCCCATGCTGGACGCTGAACCTGCTGGTGCCTTGATCGTGGGCTTCCCAGCCTCCAGAGCTGTAAGGGTCCTGCTTCCTTCTCTAGCAGCTATCCAGTCACGGCGGTTCTGTTACAGCAGCGCAAACAAGCGAGGATGTGCGGACACCCAGCGCGTGACTGCCAGATGCACGACTTGTGAGTCAGCAGTGGTAGTAGAAGATGGCCTGGGGAAGTGTGACGAAAAGGTGGAAATAAACAATAAAATCAGCACAGACATAGAGGGCAACCTGGGAGCAGCGAAAGGAGGCCTGGCAGCGTTGGAGACACATTAAGGAGCACACAGAGCGAACTGAAAACCAACGGAGACTGAGGGGATTGGAGAAATAATGGTTAAAAAGTACAGTCATCACACAGTCAGTCTCCCAAAAAAGGAAACAGAAACTTGGAAAAGTGTGAACGCCAACTTCTCAGATTCAGTACAGACTTTAAGTCACTAATAAAACCTTTAAAACTAATGCCTAGCACTGTCTGTGTTTCTGAGCTTTATATATGAGCTATCGCAATGTGTACTCTTTATCAAGTAGCAATTTTCTTCAGCTTAATTACAGTAAGTTCCACTTACTTACTTGCCATATAGCAGTTCATTCTTTTTTAAGATTCCTGCGAAATATTCCATTTTATGAACAGGTCTCAATTTCTTCACCCTTTTTTCATATTATAAGACAACTAGGTTATTACCATTGGGAGAAGTACGACTATAACTGCAAAAAAATTCAAGTTTTGGTGTGTTCATCTATATTTTACTTCACTTCAAAATTACTTAGCAGTGAAACTTTTTAATACAACTCAGTTATACTTAAGTTTAACAAAAACTGCTAAGTAGCTTTCCAAGAGAGATTTAATGATTTGTACGCATTCCAGTAGTTGCAGATTCTGTCTGACCAACATTCAAATCATCAGGTGTTTTAGTTTTTTTTAACTGTCATGCATGAAATGGCCTTCAGTTGTAGTTGTCATTTGCATTTCGCTGGTCACTAGGGACACTGAGAATCTCTTTAAGTGCCATTGGCCTTTAGCAGTCATGTTTTATTAGGTCCCTGACCAAGTATTTTAACCACTTCTAATTGAGTGGTTCATATTTTTGCAGGAGTTCCTACAAGTCCTTTTACAGGTGTATTTCCTCCAGCCTGTGATTTGCCTTAAAGTTTGCAGTGTTTTTAGAGAGAATTTCTTAATATTGGTAAAGTCAAATTATTTTCTTTCAGTATATTTTATATATTTTGCATTCTAAGATCCTTATACAGTGGAAGACCTCTCTCTCTGTGTCTCTGTCTCTGTCTCTCTCTCTCTCTCTCTGTCTCTCTCTCTCCTTCCCTCTTTATTTTTATCATTTTTTTTCTTTTTTCTGGTACCAAGAATCGAACTCACGACCTTGCACTTGCCAAGCACGTGCTACACCCTCAGCCCCTCACTCCCTCTTTAAGTGAACACATAAGTTCACGGCAATGTGCTTATTAACATTTTTATTTACTCATATGTCAGTACTTTTCATATAGTGTGCTGTGTTTTTCATCTACTTCTATAAATCTTTACTTTGTCTTTTCAGTTTTTTTGTGTGCATCTTGTGTTCTTTCTTTTTCTGATTTTCACTAAAATTACTATTATTCCGGAAGTTGTTTAATCATGTACATCTATGTTAAACACCACAATCCATTTGGGATTAATGTTTGCACATACTGGGAAGCAGGGTCAGTATCACACAGACAGCATGTCTGTCAGTTGCTCAAGTGCCATTTTTAAAATCAGCATACCTGTAGTAAAAATCTCATGTTAAAATTCACCAATTTTAATTTGAGCAATGAGGCAATTGTGTAGCATCACCACAGTCAAGATCTAGTCTTCCCATAGTTCCAAAGAGCTTCCTCCTGCCTGTTTGGGATAAATCCCCCAATGTTCAGCTCCTGGCCACCACTGTGATCCTGTAAGTCATGATAGATTTTTCTACAGTCTCCTGTGAATGAAACAGTACACTGTGCAGGCTTCTGCGCATGTCTTTTCTCACCTAGCGTAACGCTTTTGGTGTTCGTGCACACTTTCATATGTGCTAGGAATTCTTTTGTTATGGCTGAGTAATATTCCACACAATGAATGTATAACTGTTCATACATGAACTGCAAATTTGATTTGCTTTGAGTTTGAGCTATTAAGAATCAAGTTACTATGAAAATTTAAGTACAACATTTATAAGGACATAAGTTTTCATCTCTCAGTGGTAGCTACCAAGGACTGGAATTTCTGAATCATTTGGTAAATGTATGTTTAACTTTAAAGGAAACTGCCAAGATGTTCACCCAAATAACTGAAGTATTCTGCATTCCGAGTAGCAGTGACTTGGGCTCAGATATTCTGTATTTTGACCATAATTCCCTGTTGCCAAATCTATTTGTCTTTATTTTAGCCATTCTAACAAGAGGGCAGTAGTGTGTTATCAGTTTTGACTTACCTTTCACCAGTCAGTAATAATGCTGGACACAGTTTCATGTGTTAATTTTCCATTTATATATATCTTTTTGTGAATTATATGTTCCAATTATTTATCCTAATTTTGTTTGTTTTTCTCCTCACCATTTTATGAGTTAAGCATATATTCTGAAAACAAATCCTTTGCAAGATATATGTTTTGAAAATATTCCTTCCAAAGCCAAGATGTGCAGTTTTATTTTTTCAATAACATTTTTTTAAATCAGTACCGGGAACTGAACTCACGACCACATGCTTGCACGACAGGTACTTATGCCGCTGAGCTAAATCCCCAGCCCCTCAATTACATCTTTTAAACAGCAAATGGTTTTGACAGTTTCCAAGTTTCTTCATTTTATGGTGTATGCTTTTTACGTATCCTAATAAATCTATATTTAGCTCACAATCACACAGAGCAGGTTCTTCTAGTTCCTTCCAGAGATGTATATATTTAAGTTTATGTGTACATCTGTGTTTATTTTGAGTAAATATTTATGTATGACATGAGTTATGGTGCAGTTAAAATTTTTTTCCATCTGTATGTCAAAACATCTAACACTAACTGATAAAAATTCTTTTTTCTTTTGGTAGTGGGATTTGATCTCACAACCTTGCACTTGCCAGGCAGGCGATTATGCCACTGAGCTAAATCCCCAGCCTGTAAAAATTCTTTTTTCTTTTCCTCATTGAATTACTTAGGTAACATAGTCAGAAAACTATTTAATTCTATATTCATGAGGTGATTTCTGGATTCTACTCTTTCTGTTAATGTTTAGAGTCTACCTATATGCAAATAAAACATTGTACTAAAACTGATTAATGTGAAAGCTCCTATGTAATTCTTCTTATTCAAAATTGTTTATTCAAAGACCTTTGCCCTTCAGTGTAAGTGTAGGGAAAATCTTGCCAATACCGTATTTAAAAGAAGCCCACTCCACTTTCATTGTTAACTTCAGTTCAAGTGAAAGATAGCCATGAACCCCTGATAGTCCAAGCACTGGAAAGACAGAAAGTGGTGCAGAAAGAACATTCCCTCCAAAGTCTAATTCCCACACCCCTCCCTGGCACAACCACAGACATCGACCCACCTCTTCTCCCTTTGAAGGCACAATAAATCTTCATTACATATAACTTCTGTATGAACCATATCTATTTACCTTCATGTCATTATTCAGTACATCCCGATACATTAGTTTTCAATGAATACTGGCTTAATTTATGGAGATTATGACACGTCAGATAAGAACTGTCTGAGGGGTGCATCTGAGCTGAGGAAGCAGAGCAAATAGAGACAAAGTATTCACGAAACTTAGCTCCATCCAGAATGAAAGGGGGCAATACTTAGAAAAGCAAAACACAGCAGAGGAAGAAAGGTTTCTGGTCGCCGCTTGGGCGGGGAGGCTTGCATAAATCTACTCGCTAGGGATGAAAAGATGACCCAAAGGCACGAGAATAATGATAGAGAAGCACAAGAACCATAGCACAGGGCGGGACTGCGAGGACTGTGGCCGCACACAGCTACAACTTAAGTCGAAAGTGCATGAGGCAGAGAGCTTGGATCTAACAGCTGCCATTTGCTTCTTTAAAAACTGTCTGGGACCTGCAGACACTGTGACTTTCAGTCTTATTAGTTGTTCAAGAGGCATAAGTAGGCTTTTGGTACGTTTTGTCTGATGATTGCTTTTAACAGCAGAATAAGATCTTGACCTATTTGGATAGTTACCACTCAACTTCAAGAAGGGGTTCAATTGTGGTAGACCCTGCCAAAATGTTTCTGTCATGTGCACTTGGATGAGATAGCATCAATGTTAGGAGTTTCTCACGCTCAAAGATAATTGGAAAGAGAAAGCATTCATTCTCGTCTGACTTTGTCAAAGTGATCTCACAAAAGTGGGGTAACACTACTGGCCTTGGCTTCCTCACAATAAAATAAAAGAACCATGGAAGATATTTTGTGTTCCCTTAAAGCTTTAGAATCCTACGACCTATGATTTTTCTAGAACTTAAAAAGCAAGGAAGCAAAACTCGGGGAACTGCTATTATAAAAGTTTCTCCTGTGTCAAAGAGCAAATAGACAGATTGAAATTAAAGACAAAATACATACTGGTGAAATTAACAGAGCAGTTTTACCACGAAGTGTAAGAAAATGATCAGAGCCTAGAGGCCTGGGAGCACAGGCGCATGAGGTCAAATCTAATTCCAGCCACACCTCCTGGAACAACTCCGTGACTTCTGCAAGACACTGGCATCGTTTCCCACACCGAGAAGCAAAAATAATGCTTCTTAGCATTAATCATACAATCCGTCTGAACAATTTACCTCAACTATTATTAGTACATTGCACTTTGGAAATACTGCTTCGGCTCTCAGCAAATTAAAAGCATTTCTTAAGTCTATTCAAACACTGAAATAACAAACAAATTAAACAGCTAAGGTCAGTTACATTGATAGAAACCTATTCAGTATTTCTTATGTGACTCAGATTTTTGTTACTGAAATAAGAAAAGCATGTTTTGGAACAATGACAGACTAGTTTCTGCTCTGGGACAGGTTCAGAGGAAATGGGTCACCAAGCGTGTAGCATACTCTAACCCTACAAGGGGTGTAGTACGTACTAGTAGAGCTATCAAAGAGAGAAAAATGACTAGCCCTTAACATACTAGGTATTTCTATCAACTGATAATTATTTGCTTTTATTCAATAAGATTATGTAAAGTATACAAATGCTTTACATATACATGTAAGTATACAGATGCCCTTCGGTAGATAATCTGTCTTGAGCTCTTGGTTTAAATGGATGATTAAAATGTAAATGCTAAACTAATTAATTAAAAGTAAAGTTACAGGCTCTGAATCCAAGGAGATGTTAACAAAGAAAGGTAACAAAAAGGTGAGCACGTTATCCACAAATGGTGCGTGATAATTATGAACAAATATCTAGCCACGTGCCAGACACCTCTCTCTTTCAAATTTCACATTTCCATCAAGTAGGAATGTGACCATCCTCACTTTACATTTAAATACACAAGGCTGAAGGCCCAAGGTCACAGAGCTGATAATAAAGGTTGGGACACAAACCCAGGTAGTCTCACTACCTCACTACGTACCCCCAACTGGTACATTAGTTCCTTCACCCCAGTCCCATTGTTATTAATTCTTCAGTGTGTGTGTGTGTGTGTGTGTGTGTACAAAGTGCTCAGAGTCCTTAACTTGTAAAATGCAGTGAATATTCCATAGGAGAGCTCTGGCAGTTTGCACACAATTCTTCCTTCTGCTTGTCTGTTCTTTTCATTGTATTTGGTCATTAATATCACTTACAATTCTCTCATGAGACTGCTCAACTCTGGTTATTGCTAGCTTTGATTATTCATTAATTGGTTGATATGCTTACTTTGTTTTCGAGCCGAGAGTGAAAGTACCTGGAGACCGAGAACGCGTGTGTACTTCCGTCACCACGTCCACTTTGTTCCTCGATCCAGTTGGTTTGGGTACTTGAGTTACCACAGCAAGAAAAACACAACTGAAAGTACGTGTGTTTACCTTTGTGGCACTGCTACTCTATCACTCATCAAATTCCAGAATTCTGCAGGTTTCAGGGCAAGGAAGGCTGGGATTTTCATTCTATGCACATAATCACAAAATTTCATGAGCTCAAACACTCACACATACCACTTATGAATAGTGCACACATTAGATGATCTCTCTATAAAGATGATCTTTTCACAAAAATATAAAGCAATAACAGTTGGGACGCAAACCCACGTCAAAAGTGTTAGTTTCATTAAAGTAGAAGAATCTATGAAGATTTGGGTTTTTGTTCTTTTGAGACAGTTTCACTGTGCAGTGCAGGCTAGCCTTGAAGTGGCTCACGAAGTTTGGGCTGGCCTCAAACTCATGACAATTCTCCTGCTGAGTGCTGGGCTCACAGGCATGTGTCACTATGCCCTGGCAAGATTTTTAAAATAAGCAACTATCACATTGGATTTTGCTTTAGGGCAGAAAATATTCATCAAGCTTTAAATTTCAGAATTCTTGTAGTTCTTTCAAGATTCGAAAACCAGCAATTCTACATTCCCCGTCTTCCTAATGGTATTTTGCAGACTTTTGTAACATTTATACCTTGCTTGTGTTTTGAAAGGTTGAACTTTAGCATTCTTGACCTTGCCAGGGGATGTCTGTGCAATGCTGTCACAGTGCATTGCTGGTATGCTCAGGCCTTAGTGGCACTGTGAAGCCAGGGGTGCCTGCAGCAGGCAGGGAGGACCGCACTCATCACTGACACCAAGAGTGACGCATGTGTAGCCACACAATCACAGCTTTCTGTTAAGGTGTCCACTGAATACAACGGCCCCAAAGCAAAGGTAGCTACTTAGTAACACTGCGCTGCAGCCCTTGACGCCAGTGTAGGAGGTCTCAGGTACCCTCCCAACACATCAGCTAAACAGCACACTAGGAAGGACAAGCCCGGGGACTGAGCTCTGGCACCATATAAAACACAACATTGTCGTCGGGCACATCCGGCCTCCCCTCCCAAACAGACTTTGAGTTACATACAGCATAAATATTAAAGCATGACAAGCAGACCATTAAATAACAGAACCTGCACACTGCTTTGCAGTTTACCAAGCACTGTCACTCAGGAGCCTCATCTAACCCCGCCAGCCCTGCGGACTAGATGATGCCTGATCTCACTGGAAAAGTGAGCAAACACACCTCCTGTGAGTGGTCTGGCCACAAGTCCGGTGAGCGATAATGTGGCACAACAAAGGCTGATGCAAAGACATCAGTTCCAAGATTACTGTTCTCTCTGCTCTGTGACCTAGACGGAGATAAATTCATTTGCTCTTTAAAGGAAAAGATTCCTACTGCCTTGGTCCAGTTTCTGTTCTGCAGCGGAATAGCTGAGGCTAGGTAATTTCTGGAAACGAGAGGGATTTTTTTGTTTGCATTGTTGTTTTGGCTTACATTCTAGAGGCTGAGAAGTCTCAGAAGACCGCGTTTGGTGATGATCACCTGATATTTTAACTTGTGGCAGACAATAAAGGTGAGCAGGTGCATGAGAAAGAGAGACAAAATACACAGGAAAGCCTCGCCTTGTAACAACCCACTCTTGCGGACTAATCCAGTCCCAGGGGGGCAAGAACAGGCTCCCTGAGAAAGGCACAAATCCATCCATGAGGGCACCACTCCCGAGTCACGGACCCCTCCAGAGTGCCTCCCAAAACCACCACAGAGCAATCAGATCTCAACGTGAGCATCAGAGAAGAAAAATCACACCAAACTACAGCATCTACTAAATCTCAAACAATCCTGCCATGACTTGGATTATTAGATCATTTCTCTTTTAAAATCTCTATTGAAAAGAATTATGGGCATGCCTACCCACCGATATGTATACCTTAAACACACAGGACATTAAAGCATCTGTCATCACAGTTCTATGAGCTGGCCTTCTCTCACACACACACCTCCTTCCAAAGGGTTGCCATCGGCAAGAAAATCCTGTTCAAAGCTGTATTTTAACCCACCTTTATATCAGCAGCCTTTATCATGCAGCTATTCCATATTAAAAGTGGTTATTGACTGTATAGTGGCCTATTAACCATTATTTTCTTAACCACTGGCATATTAATATATATGGAGATTATGTCTAGGTTTCTATTAGAGAATACTGTTGAGAATACAAAGTTTCTCCACTTCTGGGGGGAGACTCGTCATTAAGGAGCCACGGTAATAGGGAGCTACCCAGCTGTACTTAAACTTATCTCATTGGTCAGCGATAACTCGCTTCCATCACAGTGTGTTTGGAAACCAGCCAATCGAAGACAGCCCAGGAGTCTAAAGTCAGCTCACTGGAAATAGCTTTCCATTGGCTACCACCCTTCTAAACTCAGCCAATTAGGGACAGACATGCACTGTAGCCCTTCTTCTACAACTCAGGGTAACCCATCACTCAGCAGCTGCACTTCAGAAGGTCCCCGCGGCTCCAGACGCCACCCCTCCCAAAACCGTAGAAAATCAGCTTCCCGCTTTGTTCACAGGGCTACAAAGCTCTTCTTCGCTTCAAAAGGGAATGAATTCCATGTTTTGTTTTAGATATTGAATAGTGGTCACTTCTTCTAAAACATGATTTATCCACATAGATTTGTTCTTCAATTTAATTGTTTAAGAAAAAGTATTCAGGAGAGTTTTTCTGAAGAGTTTCTTGTTCTGCAGCTCCATCACCCATGTATAAATGCATCTGTTACATAAGAACTTCAATACTTGTCGGGGCTGTTCAATTTCGAAACATTTGCTGACTTAGTAAGCAGAAATTGAGATACAGTAGTTTAAGGCTGTTTTGTTTCATCTCCTAGATCATTTTTAAGAGCATGGATTAACATAAGGGTGTAAGACCACAAAGGAACCCAGGAAAAGGAACCCAGGAAAAGGAACTGGGGAGTGAAAAGTAAAAGCTTCGTCCATCCTGGGTCTGACTGTTAATCACGAGAGAAGACGATCTTTGCAGTGACTAACCCACACACAGACTTTAAAAGACGGTGTTATAAATGGCTCACGCTGTAAAACACACACTGAGACCAAGATCAGCAATCCGGGAACTGATCAGCGAGACGTGCACCTGATGGAGGTGACCACAGGGAGGTGACCCGGGGCAGAGATGCTAAGCTTTGGAACCGTACACACTGTGGTCTCCAATAACCATCTGGCTGTCCCTTTCGGGCTGAGGGGTTCGATCTTTTAAACTTTTACACTGAAACAAATGGGTCCCATGAAGGGGAAAGAACCTTGACAAAGGCAAAAGGGATTCCTGAGGGTCAGCCCATTGATCCTCCCTGAGAAGTCGCCAAGGGTTTAACTTAAAAGCACTGAGTGAAGGGACCCTACCGAGCTATGGCTGGGACCGAGGGGATGGAGGAGGAATGGCAAACACTCAGGGTCCAGCGACAGGGAAGAGTTGCTACCACCCCGAGGCCTGAAGGGCAGGGAAGGGGTGCAGTGCTACCTAGAACCTGGTGAGAAGAGGAGTCAGGAACGAGTGGCCCATCACCTCATCCTTCACGGAAGAACACAGCCTTTCCAACATCCATGGTCAGGCAGGGAGGAGGAGAGGTCACAAACGCTCCCACTGCCCTCTCTGCCTGCCCTGCCCTCTGCTATCTCCCACGGCCCAGATCAGCTAGGACCACCGGGCAGGCAGACCCGCTCTGCCTGGGCTGCTGTAACCAAAGACCGAGGACTAAGTGACCTGTGCACAGCAGGAACTTATTTCTCACTGGAGGTTCTGGAGGGCAGGAAGTCCAAGGTCAGGGCATGGGCAAAAAGGACCCATCTCCAGCCTCCTAAACTGTGCCTTCTTCCTGGGTCTTCACATAGCAGATGTGGAGGGGTCAGGGGCTCTCTGTGAACCACTTTCATGCATCAGTCCTCACGACCTCATCATCACCCAAAGGCCCCACGCCTCGTGACCATCGTCTTAGGACTGAGGATCTCAACACATGAATTTAGGGGGAGGGCACAGACATGCGGCCCATAACAGGAACTCCTAGAAGCCAACCGCCCGGAGCACAGAGCACAGAAAGAGTCCAGGGATAAAACAGGATAACCAGCACGGGCGGGCGGGAAGATGCTGCCCCTGGAAATAACACGCATTGCCCCAGCTGCCGCTGCTCAGTCTGGGCAAATCACCTCTGTGTGTGGTCTGAGCACCCGCCAGTCACGGGGTGGCCAAAGCTCTGCAGCCAGCATCACCCGTCACCAAAGGGCAGCTGAGGTGCCACAGCTTTAGTCCTGGGGCAGACTGCTCCCCCCACCCCGGCTAGACTCCAACTCTAGTCCACAAAGGCACAAAGAGTTCAAGGCCACACACATTAGAACCACCTTAACTTGTGTCATAGTAACTATTACACTTGCATTTCCTGATCCTTCCATAATGCAAGAAAAAAAAAAAAAAGCAAAGACCAAGAATAGCATTAACTGCAGGATGGCCAGAGAAACAATGAGAAGCAAGAGAAAACGTGAATATAACTACTGTTCAAACACCAGCAAATATGCTGGGCGTGGTGGCACATGCCTGGCATCCCAGCACTTGGGAGGCTGAGGCAGGAGGACTGCTGTGAGTTTGAGGCCAGCCTGAGACCCTGGTCCAAAAAACAAAACAAAACAAAATGAAAGAAACTAAGCAAGTAAACAGCCTGTACGTTTGATTAGGACTGATACTCATCTCACGCAGGGCCCTTGAGCTAAAGCACAGTCCACAATTCTCTCCCACTTCTGGATCCCTTGTGTGACCGCAGTGCAGGCTCAGCCTTGTACCTGACATGCAACCCCTTTGAAGCTCTCACGCTTCTCTCTGCGCTCACCTGTGCTTCCCCGCCTGCCTCACTGGCTTCACGACAGTCTTCTCCCTTCTAAACCCGCCTCCTGTCTCACGCTTTCCAGACTTCGGCTCCCTCCACTCCAAATTCATTCTCCTCTGTGTTTTCCTAATATTTTCACACATGCTTATGCCACGATATTAAGTTCAGTCAAGGGTTTTTATTAGTGAATTTATTTCTTCCCTCACTAAGCTGCTTATTTTACCTGTCTGGCCAGTGCTTAACATTTTTTAAACAAAGTACATGGCTGAGTAAATGTCACAGGAAGCCTAGGGGGGCACTCACACACCTCAGCCTGCTCCACGGTCCTCGGGTTAGCGCGGGGCTTGTTCCCCTGGGCTCGAGCCACCCTCCCTGCTATTCAAGGATGTGGCCTTGGGAACACTGCATTCCCCAGGCACCCGTGTCTCCTGGCTTCGGTCTAGATAGAGCGAAAGAATCACTGATGCGAGACTAGAAGGTGAGCCAAGGGGAGAAATGGTGCGACCTTTCTGTCCCTCGGTTCCTTTTTAGAACGAAAACAGCAAAGCACAGACTCGGTAAAGGTAAGTGTGTACGACTGAGATAATAAACAGCGCATCATAACCCTAGTACATGAGTCACTCTCCTCATTTAAGGGTTTTCTAAATGTTTTCATACTGACCTAATGTTTTAACATTTCTCTGAGCACATGAACTCAAAAGTGTTACATGGAAACATACTCTGTTACACAGAGACAGATTTTCAATCTAAAGATATTTCAAACTATGAATACAAGCACTAAATGTTAATAATTTTACATGTGTGCAGTATGTTCCAAATGATACGAGTTTGTTAGTCAGCAGCTGAGGGATCTGATCATTAGAAAGCCCTCATCACCAATGATTTAAACCATATACAGAACACCCATCCGTTTGCACTGACTTAAAAAGACTTTGTAGTACAGACCTTACTTTTGGGCTGGGGCTATAGCTCAGCAGCACAGCACCTGCCTGGGAAGCACAAGGTCCCGAGCTCAATTTCCAGTACCAAAAAAAACCTTTACTTTTGAAACTTAATGAACCTTACGCGAACAATGGGATTGTACGCATACATGTGCGTATGTGTTATACAATATGTCTGTGTGTAACTGTGTTAATTTCTGTTTTAACCACATGATAAAATATGCTCTTCCACTATATGCAGATAGTCACAGAAAGCTTTAAGACCCTAAACAACAGATACTACATGTTCTTAGGGGCACTGTTTGAGTTTATTAAATTTCTCTAAGATCTGATCCAGACTTCTGGGAAGATGGTAGCGTAGTGAGCAGGAGAGAAACGGTCAGACAATGGAATATAGCACTGGGAAGAAACAGGAGGGGTCTAAAGCAAGAATCGAAGCCCACAGCGGAGGAGGAGAGAGACCTCCACGCAGGAGAAGGAGGTGCTGAGTGGCGCAGTCTCCCTCAGCCCTGGCTCGTGGGACAGGAGGGGCAGCTTGAACGGGCAGACGCATGGTGACTACCGGCTACCTTGGAGGTTTCCACGGAGAAACACAGCCGTGGGATGGAGCAGTGGGCACAATGGACTGCAGTGGCTGGTGAGTTATTTGGGGTCAGCCATCAACAGGGCAATTGGTGGCTGCCATCCTGGAGGATGGAAAACTGAGCTTGGAACTCAGAGCAGCTATGGGCTGGCTCTGCCTAGCAGCCGCCAGTGTCAGGGCGAACCAGAACCAAGTTCAGATCAGTAGGTCGAGGAGCCAGGGTCAAGCCGACATGCAGAGCTACAGGCTGAACAAATGGGGTTTCAGCCTCACGGCCAGAAACTCGTCTGAACTGCAGGGAACTGGGGGTGCAAGCTTGCCAGGATCACTTCTATGTCGTCTGCAAATCCACTGCTGGCTTGCTGGGTTAATCAACATAGATCTGCATTTGTGCGTCTATTCCCCTTACCAGCATGACAAAGGAAACGTGCCCTCAAACAGACATTTATTTTTTTTCTTTTCTTCTTTTTTATTTTTGTCTTTTTTTTTCTGTTTTTCACTTCATTGTTCTTACTTTCATATGAGTGTGAACACTGTTTCTAGGTTTTTCTATTGTTGTTCTGTTCTTGTTTTTATTTCATCCTTCTCTCTTTCCCTTCTGATTCTTCATCAGTTTCCCAAAGTTTGAATAATTTTCCTTCATCTTCTAGTATTGCTTCTAATCCCTTCTTCTTCTTACATTGCTCTATTTTCTTCCCCCAACCTTTTTAGAAGCTTCTCTCCTGAAGGTAAAGTCACCATACTGAAGGCATATTTACTGTATACAATTTTCTGGTTTGGTTTAGATTTTGTTATGTGACCACAAATCTATGGCTAAAGGTCGCAGATTAATAGTTATCACAGTTTGTTGTTTTCTAGGCTGTTTGATGTCATTGTTGCTATTGATTATACTATTTTAGCCAAAGTGACCTAATTGTTCTACTTAGTTATTCTTCCTGGTATGCTAAACTAGAATGCCTAACAGTCATAAACAATTCCATAGGCTAGTACCAAATAATCAGTGGCTGGTACAAATAGGCAGTAAATTCTCATTGCCAATAAATTGAAGAGTTAAGATCTTACAAGACTCAAAGCCCAAAAGCCAGCTACACCTGGAAGACACCTCTGAGAAGCAGTCACTTCCTAAAGGTTCTCAATACTAGCAATAAAGCCAACTGCCATAAACAATTTACAAGCATTAATCTAGGAATTAAACTAAAAATATATATAAAATTAAAAGACACAGAAGCAAGATACAACCACAGACTTCACCAAAGATAAACCCAGGGTACAATGAGCTGTGACAATTCAAAAGACTCACCTGGACTCTGAAGTAGTAACAACAGAAATAACAAAGCAGATTAATAGGATCCTGGAAAAAAATCAGATTAGAAATAATTAGATAACCACAGAGATGTCAATCACAATGAAGGACATGTTTAGTGATTATAGAGCAGATACAGATTTTAAAAAATAGAGTTTAGAAAAATGATGGGAGCAATGAACACCCAACATAGGAAAGAAATGGAATCCATGAAACAGATTCAAACAGGTATCCAGGAGGTTAAAAATTCCACTGAAAGTATATGCATTAGAATGAGCCAATGTGAGGACAAAATATCAGCTATGGAAGACAGGATTTTGGTTAGCAACCATGACAAGAAAGATTTCTTAAAAATAGCAAGGGACCACAAGAAATCAATCCAGCAGCTGCTAGATAATGCAAAGAAGAATAACATAAGATTTGTTAGACTCAATGAAAAAGCAAGAGATGGGGGAAAGGGCATAAAAAAATCTGTTCACAGAAGTCATGGCAGAAAATTTCCCAAGTGTAGAAAAAAATTGACATACAGATATGTGAGGCACATAGAACTCCATTAGCCATGACCAAAAAATATCTACCCCAAGGCATGTAACAGTCAAGAATCCAGAAATCCAACATAAAAACAGAACATTAAAACCTGTTAGAGAAAAGGAAAACCCATCAGAATCATAGATGACCTCTCAACACAGATGACTCTCAAGTCAAGGAGAGCTTGGAGTGAAGTATTTCAAGCCCTAAAGAAGAACAACCCACAGCCCAGGCTGATGTACCCTGAAAAAAAGATCTTTCAAAATTGATAGAGAAATAAGATACCTCCTTGATAAAGAACACTTGAAGAAACTCATGACCACCAAATGCACTCTAAAATGTTCTGAAGGATATTTTAGAGACAGATAATGAGAACTACAACTTTGAGAACCCCAACAGAATGAATGCACCAGGCAAGGCAAGTAACTAAACAGAGGGGAGGAAGGGAACCAACAACAGGAAAATAGCATATGAAGGATAAGTCAGGACATATCAGCTAGAACCATCAATGTAAATGATCTCAATTCACCAATGAAAAGACACAGACTGGAAGAATGGGTCAATAGGCAGGATTCAATAATATGTAAGAAACACATTTAATTCAAAAATAAATTCATAAACTAAAAGTCATAGGGTGGAAAATATCCCACGTGACAGGAACCCAGAAAAACGCAGGGATAGCTATTCTATTTGCAGACAAAGTGAACTTCAAGCCAAGACTGATTAAGAGGGACAAAGAAGGTCACTACATACTGTTAAAAGAACAGTCCAAGAGGAAGAGATACAAATCACAAATACATATGCAGCAAAAATCAGCACACCCAACTATATAAAACAATACCAATGGACATGAAAAATCAAATAGGCACTGATACAACTGTAAAGGGGGATCTCACTACTCCACTGTCATAAGTACACAGCACTCAGGAGGCTGAGGCAGGAGGATTGTTGCAAGTCTGATACCAGCCTGGGCTACAAAGTGAGCTCAAGGCCAGCCTGAACTATATAGCAAGACCCTAAGTCAAACACACACAAACACACAAAACCACAGAAGAAATGGACAGATTGCTAGGTACATATGAACTACGAAAGCTCAATCAAGAAGACATAAAAATTCCTAATAACCCAATATCAGTAAATGAAATTCAAGTTGTAATTAAAACCCTATCAACAAAGAAAAGCCTAAAATGACAGATTCACTGCTGAATTCTACAGAAACTTAGAGAAGACTTAATACTACTCTTCTCAAATTCTTTAATGCAACTGAAAAGGAAGTTATACTCCCAAATTCATTCCTGCAAGCAATCATTACCCTGATTCTGAAACTAAAGAAGGATCCAACCATAAGAGAACTATGGACCAATCTCCCTAATAAGCATAGATGCAAAAATCCTCAATAAGATACTGGCAAACAAAATGCAACAAATAATCAAGAAGATCATATATTATGACCAAGTAGCACTCATTCCAAGGTTTCAGAGATAGTTCATACACAAATCGCTAAGGTATACCCTATATTAACAGAGCCAAGGACAAAAACATATGACCATCTCAGCAGATGCAGAGAAGGTATTTTAAAAAGTCCAACAACTATTCATGATAAAGACCCATGAGAAAATTGGACTAGATGGCCTTTATCACAATTTTATAAAAGTCATCTATGACAAACCAACAGCCAACATCATACTAAATGGACAAAAACTGAAAACTTTCAACCTAAAATCAGGAATAAGGCAAAGATGTACACTATTTCCACTCCTATTCAACACAGTTCTGGAAACATTAGCCAGAGCAATTAGACAAGAGAAAGAAAAAGAAATAAGAATAGGAAAGGGAAAAGTTAAAATATCATTATTTACAGGTAACATGATACTCTATATAGAAGGCCCCAAAAACTCAACTAAAGACTTTTAGATTTAATAACCAATTTCAGCAGTGTAGCTGGATACAAAGTCAACAGTCAAAAGTCAATAGCATTCCTGTACACAATAACAAACTCACTCAGAGAGAAATTAGGGAAACAACACCTTTCACAATAGCATCCAAAAAAAATGAAATACCTAGGAACCAACCTAATGAAGGAAATGAAAGACCTTTACATTGAAAACTACAGTAGTCTGAAAACAGCAGATTAAAGAGGATATCAAAAAATGGAAAAGTATCCCTTGCTCTTGAGTTTGAAAAATCAACATAGGAAAATGGCCATACTTTCAAAAGTCTTACACAGATTTTATACAATCCCAATCAAATTACCAGTTCCATATCTCACAGAATTGGAGACACATCCTAAAATTCATTTGGAACCAAAAGAGACCTAGAATACTGCTTCTGTGGTAAAACAACATGTATCTTCCAGAAAGAATTAAATGCACCATACCACGGTGATATATGCACACCCATTTTTATAGCAGCATAGATTGTAATAGCCAAACCATGGAAACAGCACAAATGTCCATCAACCAAGGAATGGATAAAGAAGGTGTGGGGTTTTTAGAGTACTACTCAATCATAAAGAAGGATAAACTGGAGACATTTAGAGTACTACTCAATCATAAAGAAGGATAAACTGGAGACATTTCTAACTACACTGATGCCCCTTGAGACCATACTCAAGTAAAATAAGTCAGACACACATGTTTAAATACTGCATTGTTTTTCTGGTGTGAGATTCCTGGTCTACATAAGGACCAAAATACATACTAGATATTGGGAAATGGGAGAAAAATGGTCAAATGAGAAAAAGCTAACAAGGAAGGAGAAAGAGAGAGAAAGGAAGGAAGAGAAAAGAAACAAACAGAAAAGAAGAAAAATGGAAACAAAGCTTTTATAAGTAAGGAGGGGAAGAGGGGTTGAAGGGAGGGGAGGGGAATGGAGGGAAACAAAGAAAAAAATCAAGAACAGGCACGAACAAAGGATGAATGTGATTGTTATGCATATATAAAATGTACCGATACATTATTTTTTAATTTTTAAAAGAGAACTGATGCAATCACATTGAAGAAGAATTTTAGAAACCTGCATGGTTTTCTAATTAGGAGCAGTTGGAAAATCTAGAATTAAAACTACAATAAGATAATTATTAAGTGATTTATGTTAAAGTATGATGTTTAGAATATGTATCAAAGCTCTTTTCACCCACACTGTTCTTTAAATCCTAAACATTTCACCTTACCATGCTTACATTCAGTTTTGAACTATTTTTATCATCCGTGAAAATAAATAAAGCAACAGACAGACAAGGAGAGTATAATATGAAGAACAAACTAATGTGGAGTGAAGGACCCTAAAAATTTACAAAGATGAAAAATAATCACAACTATTTTAAAGATATTTAGTTCTATTTATAGACTAGCATGTCGAACTCTAACCCAGACTTGTGGAATTCCATGCATCATGAGACACACACAGGTCCTGCATGTGGTTCCATGAAAGAAGTCTAAGGTACTAAATGGAGAACTGTTCATTCCATGCAGTCAATCAATCAACAGGGTAGAGTTCTTTCACAGGCCAGGATCTAGCTGACTGGCAAAGCACCTGCCCGGCAGGCACAAGCCACTGAGTTCGATTCCCAGTCCAAAGAGAGAGAGAGAGAGAGAGAGAGAGCGCTTTTATATTAAATTCTTAATTTTTTTGAATTCTAAATTATCTCCAAATATTTTTAAAGACCTTTTCTATATTTCACAAGAATCATGAAGTCTGCTATGGTTATTATAATTGTGACATAGTTAATTTTGGAAGATAAATGTTTTGAATTAATCAGTAAGAAACTGATTTTTTTTTAATCCTTAACTCACAGCTTAAAGTGGACACAGCACACTCCACCATAATCCTCTGGAGTCTTTTTCCATCACTCGCATGCACGACACCCTTCCACTATCTCCACTTCCTAAAGGTCAAACTGCCCCCACTCCTCAGGACCAAACCCCAATCTTTAGACGTAGTCCTCTTTCAGTGCTGCCCGTTAGTGCCCTGGTACCCCTGGGTCCCATCCCGCTGCACAGGCCAGCTCCCCTTCTCTGTGAGGATGCGCACCCCACAAAGTCTGCAGGAATCCCCATCCTCCAGGCTGACCTCAGACTCACAGTGACCCTCCTGCCTCAGCCTCTCAAGGGCTGGGATTACAGCTGTGCATTCCCAAGCTCAGTAGGAAATGAGTATTTGTATATAGAGATGCGGCTCTGACTCCAGCTTACAGGTCAGGAAGCAAATCATTCCATCTAAAGACCTCAGCTGCCTGACGTGGAAGGTGAGGAAAATCACAATACTTGCTTCCCTTGCTCACAGCGACCACACAAAACGGTAGCGATGAAGGAATTTCTCCACCCCAGAGGAGCCACACAAGCGCCCACATGACACACTCTTCTGTTCCTCCACACAGCGCTCTGCAGACGGTCATTACCCTCCTGCACTAGACGAGAGACCGACTGAGACGTCCTCTGGTGATCCAGGCTTCCAGTGCTGGGGCCTAGAAAGTCACCACGGCTCGGCAAGGCCGGGAAGTCTCTGTCGTAAGTGCCGAGTCCAGGGACCCTGAGGGCCACCGTGCTCACCGCCTCCCTCTCTCTACCAGCCGAGCTGAAAACGGTGGTGATTTTAATGAACACACGTAATTCCAGGCTAGAATCCGTCTCTTGACTTGGGCTCATTATGTGTCATTAATTATTAAGAATTATTTAATAAATTGCACATGCAATCTCAGTGCCAATAAATCTGAGCATTTTTCTGAAAATTATTTCAAAGTCATAAATAATTGGTGAGCAGGAGTACATTTTTCAAACATTCACATTTTCTGACACGTGGTTAAATCTAGGATGCATAAATTTGAGGGAAAAATGTTTTAAAGACATGGGTTTGGTAAGTAAAAGGAAGCAATCTGATAGCGACTTCTGTATAATTTATGCAGGGTTTTCTTTTTTTTGGTACCAGGGATCAAACTCATGACCTCGCGCTTGCCAGGCAGGTGCTTATGCCACTGAGCTAAATCCCCAGCATGTGGGGTTTTCTTATAAAAATGCATATGAAACCAAAATGGCAACCAATGAGAGAACCACGTTTGGCTTTGACTACTCTTTATTTTAAATGAAAATAACAAAGTGGCACATTCACATGCTACTCTGGTACAAGGCTCGCATTTTCACAGAAGAATCATATCTGCAAGGAAAGGAAAAAGACCCCTGTGCTGTGTGCAGACGGCAAAGCTGATTAATGTATTAAACAGACCTCCAGGGCAAGGACTTCAGGCGCTAGACTTCTCGGCAAGCACCCTTACGGGGTTTTTACTGACACCTAGTACGGGACCCTCACTCAGGTCAGCCGGGCCGGCAGAGAGAAGGAAGAGGGTTAGGGTAGGTACTGACCATGAGGACGTGGAGCAGACCCAACGCAGGGCTCTTGCTCCTCAGCAAACACAAAATCTTCTTTTTCTACGTAGTAGCTGGGTAGAAATGAAAGTAAGTTACCAGTTCCAATGAGCTAAGAGCCAGGGAAGGTGCCCAGTGTTGTGGGATGCTGTGAAATCACTGTTTGCATTTTACAGATAAAGAAACGGAGGCATGGTGGGGTTAAGTAAACTGATGTGCGGTTCGAAGTCAGCAAGCGTGTCCCTTAGCCACCGTGTTGTGCCCTGGCTGGGAGCTACACTCGCAGGCTGGTTCAGAGTGGATGGAAGAGGGGCCCTGTCTCAGCAGGGCGGGGATCAGAAATGGGCAGTCTGTGTTTCAATTCTCTCTCGCAAGCCCAGGTCCAAGTTACAGCTTTCTTCACAGAGGTGGACTTAGGCTGCTCATCACAGACCAGCATCTCCCGGTCCTAGGGAGCAAACATCTACCTGGACCCCATCCTGACCACCAGCTTCCTGTCATCAGGCCCATCTTAGGGTCTGGACGTCTCCCCCAGAGTCCCAGCGCTGACCCCTGGCTCCACTGCCCTTAATATTACTGTGTCCTTCCTCCAGTGTCCCATTGCTAGTTGGATGTGTCACACACCGGTGCCTCAGTTCATGAATTTCATTTGCGTTAGGATTTTGGAAAAGGTGGCCGCCGTGGCTCTTGGAACTGCGCTGTGATAACCATGGAGACAGAGCTGTCCCTACAAGGTTCCCACTTCACTCCTGTCGATACCAAGGAGTGGTACGGTTAGACCAGTGGAATTTCTACTTTTAGATTTTGCGCAGACTCTATACCGATTTCCACAGTGGCTGTACTAGTTTGCGTTCCCACCAACAATTCGCTGTCGTTTGCTTTCCCAGGTCCTTGTTTTTTGGCGAGTGGGTGGTTGGTTTTCAGTTTGGGGGGATTTTTTGGTTTTATTTTTGTTTTTGTTTGTAATCTCGATGATAGCCTTTCTGACTAGCATGAAATGGAATCTCAGTGGACTTCTACTCTGCATTTTCCCCAGTGGCTAAAGACGTTAACCACTTTTTCATATTGTCATTGGCCATTTGTACTTCTTTGAGGAGTGCCCCTGCCTGTTTATCGATTGGCTTGCTTGTTCCCTTTGGTAGTGCGTTCTGAGCGCTCTTCACATGACCTGGCTGGTGGCGCCCTGTCGGAGGCCTGGCTGCACGTGCCGCATGCTGACTCTGTCTCTTCAGTCCGCCCTCATGTGCTTTGCTGTGGAGCCCTTTGATCTGCCCATTCTTGCCGTTATTTCTTGAGCTCCTGGTCCTGTTCAGAAAGTCATCGCTTGCGCCTATATGCTGAAGTGTTTTCTCTACGTTCTCTTCTACTCGTTTCAGTTTTAGGCCTTATGTTTAGATTTTTGATCATTTCGAGTTATTTTTTCTTAAAAACTCTAACGTGCATGGGAAAAATGTATCAGTCTCCCCTCAGTATAAACGTTAGTCATTGGGGATTTCAGGCATGGATTACTGTGTTGTGTTTGGCTGATTTTCCGGTTAGTCTAAGATTTTTTTTTTCTGAAGGAGTGGCATCTGAGCAGTCAGCCAGAATGTACTGATTCACTCGTTTTTGTTTCATTTCCTAAATTAAACCTCATATAATGTCTGGATAATGTCAATGTGTCCTAACGTAGAGATTCCTTTTTAACCACTGCATTCCTTAAATTTGAGAGGAGCAGGGGAGCTGGTAAGGAAGAGAACAGGTTAAAGGGACACCAGAGAAATGGTTTATGTAATGCTCGAGAAACAATAAAAGGTGCTGCTCTGAGCATTCAGGACACGGCTCCACAACAGAGTAAGATCCAAGAGCATGGGTACGTTAGCCTTGGAGACGAAGTTAGGATATGCAAGCCCTTGCTCCGTTTCTTAACCTCACTCTGCAATTTATTCACCTTGGAAGAGGATGTATTCTTACATGCATAATGAGGCAGCCCTCTTGGGAAACAATTCTGCCAGTTTCTCTGGTCAAAATTCTCTTGGTTATTTTAAACTTAGCAAAATATTGTAAAAAATGGAGAAAGTAAGTGAGCATTGAATAGAAAAAAATCTAATCTAAAATTAATCTTATGAGATGTGAGCTGAATTCTCAAATCTTTCCACAAATGTATTTTCACCATCTCTAACAAAAGCAAAGTTACTGCAATAGTGACTTTTGGTCCTAATTGTTTTTACTGTAGCATTTCTATGAGCCACCAAAAAAATATAGCTACTTATATAGTACAATAGACTGAAAGCTTGTCTTTCCTACTAAGTAACACACAATGTACATTGTTTAAACTCTACTAAAGTCAAATAATAAGTACAAATTTTCCAGCACTCTAGAGGCCCAAAACTAAAACAAATAAATTTATATAGACATCACCTCAGGAACTACTAAGAATGAATTTAAGCCAGCTATTGATAAATACACAGAACTCACCCAGCCTCTCTCACAGAAACAAAATGCATGCAGTTTCTTCTCCTTGGAGACTCCCAGAGACTTAAACCTCTGATGACATTGGTCACATCAGCAGCTCATTTGCACATTAATCCCTGCCCCATCATTCTGCAAACTCGTGCACTCTTTATGTCTACCCTGCACACACACACACCACTTCTGTTTCATCCTTCAGAAAATGCTGCAACTAATATTAGTTCAAAATCCCAGAACTTTAAACGATTACCTTTACTGAGCACTTCAGGTAACAAAGAGTCTTGAATTACATAAATCATGTTTAATACCTCCATTCCCTACCCCAGTCAAGAACCCTTCCTGACAAGCATGAGGTTGTGAGTTTGATCGGTCCCCAGTACCAGAAAAAAAAAAATACAATTCTAAATTTTAAAAATATTACTTATCCAAATATCTTCATTGCACTACGAAACAAAAAGGAAATTTTGCAATGTATATAAAGCTGGGATCTACTCAGTCACCCAGTACCTTCACAGAGAAGGTAACTGTGGCCTGTACACATTCTTCTGTATCTCATACCCCTAGGGTTCAGTGCTGATTCGGTTCTACAAGGTCCCCCAGGTTACACTGAGGTAAACTTAACTTTTGTGATGCTGATTCAGGTTCGCTTTTTCCAGGGTAAACACAACACCCAACTTTGGTATCTAGAGAACTTAGAATATTTTATATCAGTTATTTTGTATCACTGAATGGAAAATATACACATTATTATTGTATTCACAGGTAACCAAAGATAAGTTCTTAAAGATGCAAAACCTACGGATGCCAGTTTGAGAAATGCCGGGTACTGAAGGGCCACGCACAGCAATCGGTGGCAGAATACAGGGATGTCAAATCGTGACACCCCAGAGAAAAACAAGAATTCACACACTGAATTCTCAAAGGCAAACCTCTCTGAAATGAAAGCATAAGGCTCCCTCTCACCAGCTCTCTTGGTAATGGTCTGTTACAGGACGGGGCTGGCTGAAGGATGGAACAGAGGCTGAAATATGCAAAAATAAGGTCATTCAAAACCCTCTGTGAAGAGGCAGACCGGTAGCTAGCAGGATAGGGATCCTCTCTGACAGAGACAGCTCAAATGCCAGAATAGAACACCCTGGAGAGATCCAAACAGAGGGAGATGGATTCTCTCAACCCAAGAAGAAACTGAATGGAAAGGAGCTGCTCGAATATGAGGTCCTGGGGCTACTATTAGAGAAGCTAAGATGATTGAGCACAGCGCTCTGCCAAGCTGCCTGAATTCCTGCCCAAGACCAACCTGACCGACCGAACCACACCGATGCGACTGGCTTGAACAGCCCCGAGCATGGTGCCAGAACTGGCCCTGTGCACGGCCCACCCAGCCATGCTAAGGTCAGAGGCCGGGGAGCCCAGCAGTTCTCAGGGACCGGCATCAACACACAATGAGTGATGGGAATAAGACCCTCCCATGGAAAAGGGGCAACCAACTGGATGACATGTTGGATTTGGGCAGGACGGCCCTAACTCCATAAGGAAGTGGCTTCAGTTGGTTGCTCCCCTCGTCGAGCGGATTGGTGGGATATGCTTGGACTGGGCTGCATCCCTGGCCAGGACCCAGTGGGTCGCTACAAATTAATTCCCTGAGCACAGCTGCACACTGATGCAGTGAAGGCCTGCAAAGGTTGACTGGCCCGGAGGGGAGGAGCCAGCACACACTGCCCTTGCTTGAACTTCAATCTCTGATAGCTGACTGCAGAGGGCAGAAGCCCCTAGCCTGCGTGCTCCAGAAGAACCCTAACCAACAAGAAAAGGGGCTGGGAATTACACTATACACTTGCATGGAAGGAACCAAAAACATGATGAGAGAGAGAAATAAGAAAAAAAAACCAGCTCCCAACCCTGAGAATATTGATCCAGGAGAGGTAAATACAAAAGAGATTGAGGGTAGCAAACATGCAATATCAAACACAGCATCAGCGGACATAAAGCGATATCTTCAGGACCTTGTAAGCGGGACCCAAAATAAGCAGTGCACCCTATGGGAGTGAAAGGGGAGGAATTGTCTAAAAAAGGAAGGCAGAGGATATTGTTAATTGGGTAACAAGATTTAAAATCTACATTATTCTCACTTTGCTTGGATGGATTACATGCTGTTCCAGTTTGTCTACTTACACTAGATTTGAGGGCACGGTCAGCTATCCCAAAAATAAGAGGACATAGTATGGTAATCATCCTTAATTTCCTAATCAACTTAATCTGAAGCCCTGTATAACTTATACTGTCTTGTTATGACTGATCTTATTTGAATCTGGTTTGTTAGATTGCTGTTTTGTATTGACTGATTTTATTCAAATCTGTTATGACTGATAGCATCAAGTCTAAGAGTATAGGCAACTACATTGAAGAGGACAAGATTCACTAAGATACCCACTCTGGTTTGATTATTACCGGCTTTTGAAGTCTTATAATATCTCCAATGCTTCGTTTTTATTAATGTCGTTATATACTGCTGAGACACCATGGTAACCATTGTAGATCACCTTGTATTGTGGTTTTATATGACTTTTTGCTTCATGCTTTTCTAGGAATTGTTTTGTTTTGTCTTGCTTTGTTTCATTTTTCCCTCTAATACAGAAAGGATAGATATACAAGTAGAGACTCATGCATGTGTAGAGCTTATAAACAGTTTATGAGAACCAACTATATAAAGCATACTGAAATGAAGAAAAAGAGACACTACAGTACCCAGTGCTGATTCCATAATGTCATGATGTGAAATCCAGCAATACTATCATTCTTTGTTCAAAGTGATTTTAGCTTGTATTGTTTTGTTTAAGTTCAACACACATGAAGGTAGGGACAGCTGTTTTGAAGAGAATGAGAGACACTATGACAGCCATTCTTGGCTTCCCTATTGTCTGGTCTTGAAGACCTAAAATGCCTTCCTAGTCCTGCTCAGATCAATTCCATACTATGTTGTTTCATGTGAATTCCCTGTATGTGACAATATGGACAACTATTTGGAAAAAAACAAGAGTCAATATGATAGAGAGTGAATATCTCCAATTGTCTAGTTTTGGAATTTATGTCCCTTACATTGCTTTCTTGTGATCCTCTTTGTTCTGTCTTTTTGTGTTTAATTTTACCCTTTTGATATAATTGCATGTATATTTGAGTATGTAAGATGGATGACCATATTGCTGGTTGTGTCAGATCATGGAGCAGAACTGTTAACAGTCTCACTGTTTGAATGTCTACTTTACATGTTTAACTTCGTAATTTGAACAACTATTTCCAATATGTCAGTATGTAATCTGTCAAGTAATTATTTCTTAGGTTTTTTTTTTTGTTGTTGTTGTTGTTGTTGTTCTTTTCCTTTTTTCCTTGGAATTCTATATTGTCGCTACCCTTTATTCTGTTTTGTTTTGTTTGTTTGTTTGTTCTCTTTAAATAAACTTTTAAAAAATTTTTTAAAACCTCTCTGTGAAGTTAGGCTAGGCATAAAGCCCTCTCTGAAGTTAGGCCAGGTATAAAGCCCTCTGTGAAGTCACTGAAACAGGCCAGAGGCTGCTGCCATCTAATCTCAGCCTGCTCCATGGTCATCGTGAGATCCAGAAGCTGATGCACTTTTCTGATGGATACTGATGGGTCATTTCTACAGCTCCCTCTGCAGTTCCAAGGGTCCCGAGTTGTAGCACGATGACAGCAAGAGCCCAGATGTCTGCACAGATGTTCCAGACCAGAATTCAGAGAAAAACCAGGTCTCTCTCCTTGCCTGCTAAAAGGCCCCTGGGCAAATAAACCAAGGGCCACAAAAATGGTCATTTGTCATTCTAGGGTCAATTCTCTGTCCTTCTGTTAACCAAAATCACTAAGCTTTCAAATGCTAAAAGAGACAAACCTAAAATCTTATTCTCTAGCCAGGAGATTCAGGCACAAAAGAAGAAAATATTGTATTGTATAGGATAGTAAGATGGACCACAACTTGCAATGAAAGAAGGATGAAAAAAGCTATAAAATTAGGTCTAAATTCTACTCCACAGCACTTTTAAACATTTGGTACCTGTATACAATATGAGTCAATGCCAACCGACACATCTTCTCCTAGGTTATGAAATGTTCCCAAGTAACTGTAAATCCCACCTTGCCATCAAGCTATACTTCAAAAATGTTTGTAGATCAATTACTTGGAATTTGCAGTCAGATAGCCTTTATAGCTGCTTAGAACTTGGACACAGTTTCTTATATAAAAAAGATTATAAATCATGCACCTACAGTATTATTAGAGCTGCAGTTCAGCTGCATGTAGGCTTTTATGCATTTGCCCGCACACATAACTACCATTTATAATAAGGAAGTGACAGAGAATAAACATTGATTATATGAACCCGAATGTTCACAGCTGAGGTGAACGCATTTTTAACACTTGCAAAGTGGTTTCTAGTGATTATAAATGAGTTACCTGGGAACTTAAATTAATGTTGCCATCTGAGAATGAAAATGTCCAAAGAAACATCAAATGACAAAATTAGTTCTCTGCAGAAATAACCCACTCCAAAGAAGATACACCTGAGTCTATTTGAGACCTCCAACTCCAAGCCGAATAACCAGTTTACAGTGCCAGGAAAATACATCTAAACACGAAGAAAACTGTAGCTGAGTTATCTTGATTATACAGCCTCTTGCAAAAAGGAGAGAACTTGGCAAGCTAGGTGGCCTGTGGGAAGTCTAAGGAAAAAGCACCAGAGATAAGAACCTGGAAGCCTTTCAGAACAGGGTCAAGGGCAAAGAATACTGGCTCTGGAAAGCAAAATTATCTGATCCCCAGCTTCAAATACTCACTCAATGCACAAGTCTTTCTGGAGTGTGTTCTATGTACTCAGTGGTACCTTAGGGGACAGAGACAATATAGTAATTAAAACAGATCAAAAACTACATTCTAGATAGGGTATGTTTGTTGACTGATACACTATTCAGAGCTATGTTGAGTGACAGTAAATGTTACCAAATAAAATCAAGAAACAGTGAAAAACAAAGAAGAGTTAAGCATTCATAGGTTGTTCGGGGAAGACTCACAAAGAAGGTGACCATGAGTGAAAACATGCTGATGTTGACAGAAGCAGTGTAGAGATGCACACATGTGCCAGCTGTGCGCACACGCATGTACGCACGTGCGCATGAGAACCTCAGCAGGTCTGAGGTACAGCCAACGAGGGGAAGTTAGCCAACCTGCAGCGTGCAGGGCTTTAGAGGCTGATCTGAAAGACATCCTTTCCAATCTGGGTGAGCAGAAAATCATCAGAGAGTCCAGAACAAAGCATTAATGTGATTCAACTCACCTTTTAACAGTTTTATTAGAGCTACTATGGCAACCATAAATGGGGTAGAGCGATGCGGGCAGGTTGTGAGGGGGTGGGGAACTGCAATATTCCAGGGGCAAAATAACCCTGGGAGGCTCCACCAGCAGGGACCATGAAGATGGGGACAGGGTGGTAGAGTACTTTAAGGGTGTCACTGACAGAATTTGCTGAACTTTCTGGGCTGTATGAAAGAGAAGGTGAGAAGTCAAGGATGACTCTGAGATGTCCGTCGCGATCCACGGGCAATAGGGTTTCTATGTAGATGTCTCCGCTGCAAAACTTCACACACTCATGGGGTGCTCCTCACGGGGTCAGACCACTGAGGAGTCTGCCCCTCAGTGTGACTTGGGAGGAGGAGCCTGGTCAGAGGAGGTGGTCACTGGGGCCGTGGTCTGGAAGCATCTATCCCCTCCCTCCTTTTCCCTTGATCTCTCTCTCTCAGTCTCTCTCTCTCTCTCTCTCTCTCTCTCTCTCTCTCTCTCTCTCTCTCTCCCTCTGTCTCTCCTGCCTGTCTGCCATGTCATGAGCAATTCTCCTCTCCTAGGACCCCTGCTACGCAGCCCTGCCTTAGAGCCAGCCAGCCAACTGTGGACTGAAGCCTCTACAAACTGTGAGCCAACATAAGCCTTTTCTCCAGTAACTTGCAGGCTTTGGATATTGTCTCAGCAACAGGAAAACTGACCGAGACAAATGACGACACAAGGCCGTATGCAACAGAGGAGGGACATCTCGGAATGAGGGCATCTGAGAGACCTGCTGTACTCACAGACTCTTCCATGGCTGAAGCAAACAAACCCTTAAGAACTCCCATCCAGGAAAGCTTCTGATCACTAGCACAGCCTACCCATGGTATTAGAGCACCCAGCGTCACCAGCAGGTGTATTTCAGTCACAAGAAAATTTCACCTTCCATGAAAACCTGACGGACAGGGACAGCTCTACTTCTAGTAACAAAGCAACGAGTCCTGATACCCTGCCCACTGTAAACAAGAAGAAAATTTGGGAAATAGATTTTTAGCAATCTGCTTTCAGACATAGACAAAGACACAGCACTAAACTGAGATCCTCACATAAAGGAAAGCAATGAGATGAGTCCTTCACTCGCCCCACTCCTTGCCCAGAGCCATACTCTCCACCCCGTGGCCAGGAAAGGCCAGAGCAGAACACAGCATCTCAGCCATCTGCGGACCCCAAGGTCAGCTTTCAGGCAGACTGAGAAGCCGGAAGCTGCGGGCAAAGCTACAGGGAAGAGGCAGAAATCAGGGAAGGGCTCCGGAAATGTTCTCAGAGCTCTTTGAGGCCACTGAATACTAAGGCACACGAATGTGAGGTGACACGTCACCAAGCCAAGCACAGAAGAGCCAGGAGGCCTTAAACTGAGAGTTCAGGAGCTCACGCAGGGCAGGAACATGGAGCTCTGACCCGGAGGGCGAGGCTTCCGGGACCCTGGGAGGGGCCCGGGGAGTCCTGGGGCTTCCACTGAAGCTCTAGGCCGACCCATCTGCAGTCAGCACTGTGTGAGTAATGTTTCAAGACTTCTTGAAAGGCCTCACAAGGACCAGGGTAATATGAAGGAATTTAACCAACACCTAGAAAGCCTTCAAATGGGCAGAGGGTGTGTTCTAGACACATTCCTGTCACTGGGACGAGATACCCAACATCCACAGCTTCGAGGAGGACAGCGTTACTTGGGCATACAGATTCAGTCCCTGGTCAGCTGCTCTAAGGCAGAAATGGCCTAGGTGAAGGGGCACAGCAGAGGAAAGACGCTCAATCCCTAGAAGCCAAGAAGCAGAGAGTGGAGAGAACCTTAGGAGAGAGAATTACCCTACCATGAAGCCTCACCCCATGACCCCTCTGATAGTGCCACACATCCTCACAGCAATCAGCTATGAACTCATCCGTGAACTACGGCGCCCCACGACCCATGACCTTCCAAACACATGAGTCTCTTATGGGAAGCTTCAGACCTAAACCAGAACAGGAAAAGAACAAGATCCACGATGTCTTATACCTAATAAAACAAATCTTATACATGGAAGAGAAACTGAAAAATGTGACTCTTACCCTGAGGGAAAGAGTCAGTCTATAAAAACCAACCCAGAACTGGCAGAGATGATGGAGCAAGATCATAAAAACAAATATAACTATGTCCTAGTTAAATGTAGAAGGGAAACAAATAGAACATCTAGAAATGAAATAATACTTTTAAAAAGTCATCAATAGTAATAACAGCAGTATTAACAGCTGCAGAGTACAATGCAGCACAATAAAATAAAAAATTTAAATTTGAAAATATATATTCACATACAAAATGAACCATAAATATGTGAAAGAAAGATAAAACAATGAAATGAAACTCAAAAAACTGAAACACAGTAGCAACAGTTCTAACACACATATAATTGATGTTTGGAGACAAAGGTAGATGGGGAAATGGCAAAACATTAAAAAAATGGCTAAGATTTTAATAATTGATGCAAGTTATAAGCCCATATCTATGAAGTTAAACATACCCACATGAGATAAACTCAGCAAAGCACACTACACACATCAATTAAATTGCTAAAGGGTAATGATAAAGATAAATGCTTTAAAAGTTACAGAGGACAAGATACATTACACAGGAAACGAGTAAGAGGCTGGCCACAAGATGTCTCATTCCAGCCATCAAGACAACCACATCTTTAAAACAATGGACAAAAGATTGTCAGTCTGTACTTCTTTACTTAGAGAACCCATTTTTTTAAATGAGAATGAAATTAAAAAAAAGATTAAAAAAAAAGGTTGGGAAAATTCAATGCCAGCAGGCATGCCCTATATGATATAGTAAAGCACGTTTTACAAGCAATGAAAATGGTAAGAGAAAACTAAGTCTGCAAAAAGGAATGAAGACTTGGAAATGTGTAAATGACCTTCTAGGTATCTTCCCAAGACAGTTACAGACATCCTACCGCAGGGATGTACGCATAGTCATGGTGATAGCAGTGAGAGTGGTACTCTGCTATAAAAAGAGGACAAACCAGTGATTTAGCTCAGCGGCATAAGCACCTGCCTGGCAAGTGTGAGGTCGTTAGTTCGAGCCCCGGTACCCAAAAAAAAAAAAAAAAAGGATGAACCTGAGTCAGTTGTAGGGAAACACATGGCCCTTGAGACCAGAATGTCAAGTGAAGTAACTCAAATACACAAGCTGAAATGTTGCATGGTTTCTCTCATATGAAAAACTCTATATACACACATTTGAATGTATATACAGTATAAGATAAAAGATAGATAATAGGAAAAGAGAAAAATAAGAAAGGGCATTGTACTCCAATGCAGACCACATGTCTAAAAGTGCGCAGGTGTACCTTGACTCAATACAACTGTCTTCCATGTGTTCTTTCGCCTACTAGTCTGGTTTTCAATCTGCATGTATAGTAATTAATTTTATAAGGTCTTATAAGATAAATAAATGAATCTGACTCTGGAAAAATAAAAGCGGATGGAAGGAGGGGGTAAAAGAAGGGAACTGAAATGTGTTCTGCCCACGTACCAACCCCAGTGACTACAGTCGCTACACACCACCACCATGTACTAATAAAAGCCGAAAAAGAAAGTGCGCAAATGAGAAATACAAAATAAACTGGTCACATTTTTAATTTCTTTAAAACAAAACTTGCTCTTTAAAGTAAAAGAGATGGTGCGTTGAGCTGTTTATAATGCGTAGACTCAAAGCATAGGGCTGTGACAAAGGTGGGGGAGGAGAAACGGGGAGGAAACTGTTAGTTCTCTCCTGTGAAGAGGCCTGACTGCTCCAAGGCAGCTGTGACAATGAGCCCCGGGACCCCACACTGAGCGCTGTGACCAGCACACTCCTCCCATCTGAACCGCGGCATAGGCAGCTATGAGCAGGGCGATTTTATTAATTTCCCAAAGCACAGTAGATACCAAGCTCCGTATGAAGAATTTACTTCATTACATGCAATGGGTGTAATGGGGACACTACAGTCTAATTCAACCCCCCATTTAGTTCTCAAGGTTTTCCTGGAGAAACGTCTTTAAAAACAAACCAAAAGGTTATAGCTAGAAAAATAACAGTGTACAATAGTATTAAACTTTTTTTAAATTTGAAACAAAATAAGGCATGAAAGGAAAGGAAAGGAAAGGAAAGGAAAGGAAAGGAAAGGGGAAAAGAAGCGGTGGAATGAACGGAAAAAAACCGAGACATTCCTGTAATGATATTAAAAAGAAGTTTGAACACTCTAGTGCAGCTAGGGTTAAACTAGACTAAATAGTGTGACCAAACTATATGTGGTCTACAGGAAAAACCATTAAAAATATAAACACATGATATATATAAACATATAGATAAATGAAAGAAAAGGTTTTGGAAAAAGCTATACCATAAGAGAGTAATCAAACTGATTTTAATAGAACGAACACAATCATAACAAAAAACAAGTGTCCCATAAAGATAGCGGAATCAGCTGCTGAGGGGGACATCCCTACTGTAAATCTGTATGCCTCTGGTCACAGACTTCAAAACACAAGAGGCAGGAGTGAAAAGAGAAACACATTTACAATTATAATTGGAAAAGTCAATACTCTTACGGTTAAAAGAATAAGCAGAGAGAAAATCTGTAAGAACAGAGCTCCTAAAATTCATCTGGAACCAGAAGAGACCTAGAATAGCAAAGGCAATTCTAAGCAACAAAGGCAAGGCAGGAGGCATCACAATCCCTGACTTGAAATTATACTACAAAGCTACAGTAATAAAATCAACATGGTACTGAAATAAAAACAGACCTGAAGATCAGTGGAATAGATTGGAAGATACAACCACAACCACAAACTCACTCAACCACCTTATCTTTGATAAAGGGTCCAAACATGCTCGCTTGAAGAATGAAAGTCTCTTTAACAAATGGTGCTGGAAAAACTGGCTATCCATATGCAGAAGACTAAAACTAGACCCATGCCTATCACCATATACTAAACTAAAATCTAAATGGATCCAAGATCTAAATATTAAAACAGAAACACTAAATCTGCTGGAAGAAAAAGTGGGTAAAAATCTCAAAGATATAGGGGTAGGAAGAGAATTCATGAACAAGAATCAAACTACATGGGAAATACTTCCCAGAATCAATAACTGGGACCACATCTTATTAAAGAGTTTCTGCATGTCAAAAGAGATTTCCAGCAGAGTGAAAAGAAAACCCACAAATTGGGAAGAAATCTTAATGGACAGTCCCTCAGACAAAGGACTTCTGTCTAGAACTTATAAAGAATTTTAAAAAATCAGACCCACAAAATTCAAAGACCCAATCCAAAAATGGGCATCTGAAATGAATACACAGTTCTCAGATGAAGAAATATGAATGGCAAATAAATACATGAAAAAATGTTCATCATCATTAGTCATGAGAGAAATGCAAATTAAAACCACACTGAGATTCCATCTCACTCCAGAAAGATTGGCCAATATAGAAAACACTACCAACAACAAGTGTTGGAGAGGCTGTGGGGAAAAAGGAACTTTCCTGCACTGTTGGTGGGAGTGTAGACTGGTGCAACCACTGTGGAGGTCAGTCTGGAGATTCCTCAAAAACCTGGGTCTGGAGGTCCCATTTGACCCAGCTATTCCACTTCTAGGCATATTCCCAGAAGATCTGAGAACATCATACCACAGTGATATATGTGCACCCATGTTTATAGCAGCACAATTTGTAATAGTCAGATCTTGTAAGCAGCCTAAGTGCCCATCAACTGAGGAATGGATAAAAAAGTTGTGGCATTTTTATACAATGGAGTACTACTCAGCTATCAAGAATGATCACATTGAGATATTTATAAATAAATGGACACGACTTGAGACCATACTCATAAGCAAAATAAGCTAAACTCACATGTGTAAATATCGTATAGTCTCCCTAGTATGAGTTGGTAAGAATATATAAGATTTTATGGTAATCATGAGTCCCCATCTCATAGCTTTGAAGCCTTTCAATGTTTTCATTCATCAGTTGGAATGGTTTTATTCTGTTTTGTTTGACTTTATTATATGTGATGCTATGAACAGCTGTTTTGAAGAGAACAAAACATTATGACAGCTATTGCTGATTTAATACTGTCCTTCTTGGAAGTCCTACCATGCTGCTATTCTTCTATTTCCATTGGTTCTATCTATCACATTGTGTCTTATTGGGATTTGAATATGTGTGAAAGTATAAACAAAATTTTTTATTGAAAATGAGATATTATAGTACCCATTGATCGATCATTCTCTGTTATTCAGTTCAGAATGTCCTGTAATTCTCTCACTCTTTGAATGGTTTTATACTTTTTTGTTACATTTGATATTATTGTATTTGAAACTATGCTCAACTATAGCAGAGAAAGAAATATTGTGATAGCTATTGTTAATGTCTGGTTGTCTTAATGTTAAGCATTGTGTTGCCTATGTTGTCCAGTTCCGATCTGCTCTGTACTGACCTCTTTTGTCTTATTCTCTTTAAAATAAAATGAAAAAAAAAAAAGAACAAAGAATGTTTGAACATTACCAACAATTTTATCAAGCTGACACTTGCAAAATATATACCAAGTGATGTTAAAATCTAAGTTTTCTTCAACTTTCCATAAAGTATAGCAGACAATAGCAGGGGCCATAACACAGGTATAAATTAAAGGACCGTAATAATTCAGAGAAAGCTGTGTGACGATAATAGCCAAAGTAGAAGTCTGCAAAATAAAATTACACGGAAACCCTCACATAGATATAGGCTAGAGATCAATTTTCAACTAAATAAAAATGAAAGTAAAACATAAAAATGCATAACAAATAGCTAAAGTAGTATTATAATGAAAGATATGTGTTTAAACTGGAAAATAAGAAAGTAGGGAAAGTGGAATAGTCCAAGATCAATAATTTAAGATTTCACAGTAAGAGGAGAAAAGGAATGAGGGGAAACGGGAAAAACGAGGAATAAACATTTTCTCAACTAAAAAAAAAATGATTATAGAGAAGCTAAATAAACTAATAGTAGATGGATTAAAGAAAATAAAGATAAAAAACAGAAATCAGTGAAACATAAAATGAGTACATGGAAACAAAAGCAGATCTTTCAAACTGTCAATCAAATTAATAAAATTCCGCACAAAAAATTTACTAAAACTGACTTAATTAAACAGAGCCTGAGGGCCAAGAGCGGGAGGTGACTTAGGGAAGCGAAGTCCTTGAACGTCAGCAGTGGGAACGCAAAGGGCCCCACGGGCCCCACCGGAAAGGGCCGGGCGATTTCCTGCACCGACTCCAGGGGTGACGGGACCCAGCGCCTCAGTTCCGGTCACGGGTCGCGGGCTCCACTGCTCGGTGAGCGAGCGGCAGCTGTCACCGCTCCCCCTGGGCCAGGCAGCGCCACGGGAGGCTTTCCTGGAGACGCACAGAAGGACAGCACGGAAAGAGGCTGGCTGCTCGTCCCTCGCATCAGACTGCCGCACAGCGCCGTGGGCTGCCACCAGTGCTGCTCCCAGGGACACTTCCCTGAACAGCCTTTCCCAGCAGGGAAAAGGGTCACGGCAGGACAACCCCTCCTGGCTGGCTTCCTGCACCCTCGGGTTGCTTCAAACCCAGGTGCTCAGCTCCCCTCACACTTCCTTGCGGGTTGCTGCTGTGGACCATCTCTGCACCAGAGGCAACACAGACAGTAATTTCCCAGGGCTGTGACCAATGGACACCGCCCCTGACAGCCCTCCAGACTCCCCTGGGAACCTCCTCCACGAGTTCTCAAATGAATCCCCTGCTGGTGGGCACTTCCTGCCTCCTTCTGCGTGGTCTGTGGTGAGTGGCTTCTTCCAGTCTACTCTTTCCAGACCCTTCACGATTCTGCTCATACCTTAATAGCCAATTCTACATTACTCCAACCCCTCACCTCCAACAGTCCCACCACCGATGACTTAGTGGTATCTTCAAATCAAACTTTCCCTATTCAAATTACTGTACGTCATGTCTGTCTCTTGATTAGACCTTGACTAATAATCCAAAAGAAATAAAAACTGCGCTCTCTCTCTCTCTCTCTCTCACACACACACACACACACACACACACACAATGTGAACGTACATGTTCAATATTGCTTCACTCACAGCTGGGAACAACTAAAATGTTCAACAAGGACAAACAAACACTTTGTAATATCTTGATAGGATAAAATACGATCAGTAATAGAAATAAACAAGCCACCAACATATGCAATAACATGTATGAATCTCAGAATCATTTTGCTGA
The DNA here is from genome assembly GCA_004027295.1 of Dolichotis patagonum. NCBI lineage: Eukaryota > Metazoa > Chordata > Mammalia > Rodentia > Caviidae > Dolichotis > Dolichotis patagonum. The sequence goes on along the minus strand of PVJX010007350.1, from coordinate 10,130 downwards.
ATAAGAGAAATCAGTCACACAGGAGCATAGGATTCCATTTATAGGGAACTTTAGAAAGAAAGTGTAATCCAGAGAGATTAAAATCACATGGGGATTTGCCTGGGGTTAAAGATAGGGCATGAAAAGTAACCCGAACTTGCCACAGAAGAATTTAGGGATAATAAAAAGCTTTACCCATTAATCGTGGTTGATGATTCACTGTCCTGTGAATTAATTTAAACTACAGTTGTTAAGATTTATTTAAGAATGGGCCCATTTTATTACTTAAACATTATACATCACAGCTGATTTGAAATTAATGAAACTAATCAATGCACATCTTCCCGCTCATTTCACTTCACTGACACCAGCCCAGAGCTTGCTCAGCTCTCCTGTACTGGCAAATCCGCGCTTCCGGTGTCCCAGCCCAGGCCTCGCTGCTGACTGAAGGGCGTACAGTAAGGAGCGCGGCTCTCCACACCAGCCCCTCCTAGACGTGCTGCGCAGTTAGGCAAAGACAGGGATGACAGTAAAGCAGAGACCGCGATTGCAGGTGGCACTGGTATACGGGGTTCTGAGAAGAGCAGAGAGTCGTGGCTACTCCCAATAAACAGCCGCGCAGTCTCCCAGTAAGCAGCCACCTCCTCCTCCCTGCAGTGTTTGGCCGCACAGCTGGTCCATTGAGTCCCAAGCTCGCCAGCCAGAGCGGCGACACAAGAGCTCAGCGCTTGCGCCAAGACTGCCCGGGTTGTATCAGGTGCCTCCTTGACAAGTGATGCGATCATGATCAGCTCCCCTCCACAGGTGATGATTCAGGGGCCCAAAGAAGCCCGTGGGAAGCCCCTGCAAAGTGGCAGGTGTGAAGTGAGCGCTCACTAAATGCTGCATCTTGTGGTTATTAGTATTTACTTTACTTACGTGTTTATTACTTACTTCTGCAGTGTGGAGGACCACGGTGATAACAATGCAGTCAGTGCTGTCTCCTACCAGGGGCAGAAAAGATGACAACTGTTAGCAGAAAACTGGGTTTTTAAATTCACAACAGTAATGTCTTCAGTAAGAATTTATTGCATATCGTCATTGTGTTGTTAGGGTTCTTTCCACATAGAATCAATACCAAAGAAGTGATTTATTAAACGCAAAGACTGCACTGCTGCCTCCGTGACTCCCAGTGCAGATTATCACTGACCGGCACATTTTATGAGGCTCATCTACTGAACCCTGACATTTCCAGTAACAGAAATTTCTGACTCAGGTGACTGACATATAGACCATCTGGACCTTCTACAACTACTAATGTAATAGCCCTGCCAAGTACCAGATACACAGGCAGAGGCCTACAGTCTTCTGAATCACTTGCTATTACCCAAAAAAGGTTTTTGAAGTGCAATGTAGACAATAATGTCCAAAGTCGTTAATATTTGCCCCTCTTTTCTATTCAGAGCCGAGTCCTTGGTACGTTAGCTTCAGAACGCTTCTTAAATCGAATTAATTCGAGATTGTCAATGTGGCATTTAGAACCTCCAAACTATGTCCCAAATTTCTCCTCCTTCCTGAAGCTTAATTTCTCGTTACTTGTGCATTCCGCAATGTCTAATTATAGCTTTGTCTTCAAATATGTTCTGACTCTTCAACTCCTGTTCATTTTTCCTATCTGTAAACTCATAGTCCGGCTCTATGTTTATCTACTGGTGTGCAATGTACCCAATGTTTGACCTAGTTTACAGAGGGTTTTTTGAGCGGGGCTTTGGAGATTGCAGAGGTCACAGAGAGAGGCCATACTGTCCTCTCTTGTGGCAATTGGAAAGGCCTGACGTCTACCATGGCTGGATGCCATGGTGAGGCAGAAATAATACACAGTGCTTTCTGGCATTGCTACAGAGTTGGACAAGTTGGACAGGAGGGCGCAGAGCACGACCCCTAAAGTTTGAGGGACATGTGAGCAGAGACTGGATCCTTTTCTGAAAAAGGAGTTTCTGGAGACGGAAAATCCACTGAAGCGGCCAGCCAGCAGGACTTGGAAAGACTGTGCTGCCACAGCGTGCTCTGGGGAGCAAGGCGGGAACCTGCTTTGCTGTTGTCTACATTCCTAAGATGGTGCCAGAGACAGATCTGGGCTTCTCACGCATTCCAATAATGAGGTGCAGACCTTGAGAAGGATTCGGCCTCCTCATTCTAAAGGAGTCCCAGGAAATAAAGAGGGTGAGGGTGAAACTGCCTGCTTCCCAAAGCAGACAGACCCAGCACGTCTGTGGACAGAGAAGACCAGAATCACCCAGGTCCCGGGTCGAACCCCCAAGGTGAGACCCCTTAGGCTACATCTCTGCTTCCTCGTCCTCCACGCTGCCCAGCTCAACCCGAAGGAGAAGAACTTAACCTCCAAGAGCAAAGTTCAGACGGCATCAGAGGCACACCCTGCCCCCAACCACATCACACCCTGGGAGAGAAAGGTGTGACTCACAACAAGACACAGGGTTCAAACTGGGTGAAACTAAACAATTAAACAGGCCGAGAAAGCAACATAACCTACCCCCGGATATTGTTAAAGGACTCTAAAAGGAATTGGGCAGAAATTTTAGATAGGAAAAATATGAATACATCTCATGTTTACAAGAGGTGTGCATTCCTCAGTGAGCCCTTCGCAACTGTTCCTACTCAGGGAAACAAGTGCGTTACAGAAATCTCACCCCTGAGATGCCAGAGCTACATTGGATGCTGAGGTATTACCCACAGATGGAAAAAAACTGTCTGCAACACTCATTAAAAATAATTTACCATGTCATTAGAAGCCCAGAGTACAGCAATGCTAGGCGGGGATCTGGCTCGCACAGATGGGCGGGCAAAGCTTTCCACGGCATGTGCAAGTTCAACAGCTGGGACGTCTAGACAAACTTTTCCCTCTTCAAACGTCAAATCACCATCCCCGCAAAGTGACGCAAGCCTTCACACACCCACCCCTAAACAGGGGTGCTGTACAAATCACGATCACCCCAGAATTCCTTAGCAATTATGCTATAATAAAAACCACTGATAAAACTGCTGGGAATAAAAGGATAAGAACTCCTAATTTGTTTTTGTTTGATTTCATTTCTGTGAAATTCCAAATCCAGTGCAAAAGGTGCTAGTAAACCATTTTGTCTGCCAAGTTCACAGTAAGGGGAATAAACCAGTTTAGCTACAGAATTTCCACTGGCTGAAGAGAATACAGCGGTCTCTGCGATTCCAGCCCTAAGAACATGTCCTTGGGTAAAGTAAGACTTAGGGTCAGGACAACACCGAGCAAGCGCCCTGCGTGCTACGGCTATTCCTCTGCAAAAAAGAATTCTAAACAGCCTGGCCAACTTGTAGGCTCCCTGAAAGCGTAGGAAATATTTCTGTCTCAATCTTGTTTCCCCTACACACCCAGGGCAATCATCAGTAGCCAATAAACGCTCTTATTCTGCTGTCTGCTTTTGTGGTCTTGCCCACGGGCCCAGGTCTACATTTACAAAGCAAGTTTTGAGTGCCGGGTGCAGGCACTGCAGGTGTGCCGAGTAATACGATTATGTATTGAAGACATGGACAAGGAATGTTCGAAGTAAACCTGGGGTTAGTTCCTCTAAGGCCAAACAGAAAATGAAAACGGGCGGGGGGAACCTCAACTACCTGAAACTTTAAAAAACAAACAGAAAAACACACTAAGCATCCACTCGCCCAAGCCTTATATGGTAAAAGTCTATAACTGTTCCATTCCCACTTATGTCACAGCCCAGAAAAAGGCAAGTCACAGTCAGTGTTACCAAGTGAGCATATGTAGGGATACGCCACTTTTAGCACAATTATATTTAACCAAAAGGAAATTTTAAATTACAGCTTTTTAAAAAGTAGATCTTTATTTTAAAAAAATTGGAAGAATGATATGTTTGAGTACAAAATTTCTTATTTGCAAATGTAGGGAAACAGCAGACTTGTTAAAAATATATATCCTGTCTTTCAACATCTACTGGTTTAAACATAATCCAAGAAACTGATTAAATATATGTACACACTTACAAACTTTCACCCTTAAGCTTTTTCACGTGAATGCATAGCCTACTGAACACCACGTGTCACAGAGGAAGTAGAAAAGCCGCAGACAATTTAATACTATTTATTTTTTTAACTAATAACATGAGAGGCTACTCATGACCACCCACGGCTTTAGTAGGGAAAAATTTTCATAAACTCTCATAACAGATATATAAGGTAAATGTTTAAATTAAAAATTTAAAAATTATGCAGTAAAAGACATGTTGCCATTAAACTCCCTCCTCTGTATTCACTGGATCTGGCATCGTGCGACTTCCGGCTCCTTCCCAAAGTCAGAATGACCATGAGAGGGAAGTATTTTGAATGGATTCAGGACATCAAGGCAGTCAAGACAGTGCCATAAAGACCCTCAGGAGAGAGCTCTCCAGAGCTGCAGCAGGACGTGGCCGGGACGGTGGGACAAGTGCGTGTGAAGCAAGGGGAAGGATTTTGAGGGGAACACACGGCACAATGTTATTTAAATTTTAGAATACATTTAGTTTGGTAAACATTAACAGTACTTTTTGCAGCATACGTCCTATCTTAGAGAAGGACCCACGTGGGAATTAGAGTAACCTGGTCCTAAAGGGTAGAGAGGAGGCGAGCAAATGAATCTTTCTAAGCATCTGCCTCAGGGATTTTCTGGGCCCTTCCTAAGGGGAATGAGGGTGCTTCCCGAGTAGAAGCCGGGCCTTGTAAATCTGACTTGTGGCATTTGTGCCCGACAGCGTAACTCCAATGTCACCTCTTCACTTGGTAAGCCCTCAGAGGAGCCCAGGCCTTCAGAATAAGTCACTGTTCCTTAGTGGACAGATAAGTTCTTTTATCAAAGGTGCATTTCCAGTCTCAGCTCTCTGTCTTCCACATACACAGTGTAATTTGAATTTCCTCAAGGCCCCACACACTTCCAAATACCCACGCACACAAACTGCACCGCCCTCTGTCTGCTCCTCCTTCCTCCTTGCCGTCTGCCTGGCGTGAGCTCAGCTCCTCCTCCACCCTTGTTCTGAGAATCCTTTCTGCAGAGACCTGCCCCTGGCAAACAGCTCTCTCACAGCACACCCTTCTGCTTGGCAGGGGCTCTCAGAGGACAGGAACTTACTCTTCTCTACTGCTGTTCTCAGTCCTCTGCGTGATCCTTGGCAAAGACCAGGTCTTCCTTTATGTACCAAAAACACTTGCCAGGGGCAGACCAGGGCTTAGGGTAAGAAGTCAGCTGAAATCTGCAGGACTTCAAAATCCAGCAACACTGTTAAATAAATCCGTGCTAAATTAACTGATAGTTTGGGTTGTGTTTTGCTTAAGTACCCCACCGCAAAGCCTGCAGTCTGCTCCTCCTTGACCCCAGGAGATCCAGACCTTTCCTCCCTGCTGAGCCAGGTCCAGCTCACTCTTTCCAAGCCCCCTCCCCGCTCCCAGCTCCCCACCTTTAGAGGACTGTTACCCCTACGCTGACCTCCAGGGCAGCTGAGCCCACTACCTCTGTTCCTTCTACAAGCCTTCGTCCTTCGGACTTGCCTATTACTGCAAAGATCATCTTCCCAAATGAACAAGGACCCCTGCCTCTCCTCTGCCTGTGACTCCTCTGACCTCCACGCCTCGGCCACCATCAAGTCCTGCCGCTGCGTCCCTCTGCGATGCACAGAAATGTGCCCCCCCCCATTTTGTCACCGCTGTACTCCTCTCCCCAGCCTCTCCCTAGCTCTGACACTGCCGGGAGGGGAAGGGCTCCCTGCTCTGTCCCCCTCACCCATTTCCACCCAGCACAGGTACACCCACCTCTCCCTAGCAGGAGCCCAGACCCCACCCTCGATGCCCGGCTTCTCCTTTACCTGCACCCTGGGCTCTGCCAGGAAGCTGCCCCGGGCCAGCGCCCTCCACTGCGGCCCCTGCCCACCCCCCGCTGTCGGATTCACCTCCTGGGTCCCACAAGGCCCTGATCTGCTGCCCCTCGCACTCCCTCCCGCTGCTGGTGGAAATTGTCCTGCCCGGGAGGCCGCATGATCCCAGGTAACGGAGGATGCTATGACAGAGTCTGCCCTGGGGCCCCGTTGTTTGCCTTGTTTCTTCTTTTGGTACCAGGGATCAAACTCATGATCTCACACTTGCCAGGCAGGCACTTACGCCACTGAGCTAAATCCCCCACCCCTGTTTGCATATTTTTGTTCTCAATTAGACTTGAAAGCACCAAGAGAGGGAACAAAATAAGTAACCTTATAGTGACTCACATTCCACTTTCCCAGGCAACCTTTCCATCTCTGCACTTAAAGCTTCAATCGTAATACTATGACTATGTGTTTCTGCATTCATTTCCTACCCTAAAACAGTCCTTAATGTTGACTTTAAGTTATTAGTACACACACACACACACACACACACACACACGTACACAAATGTTTTGGGAGTTTTTTTGAGACAGGGTCTCATCTTATGGTTCAGGCTGGCCTTGAACTCACCATGTATCCCAGACTGGCCTCAAACCATGATCCTCCTGCCTCAGCCTCCCTAGTGCTGGGATGACAGGTGTGTGCCACCACGCCCGGGTTTTATTAATATATCTTTGTGCATTGTACAGTTAGTGCTCAATAAACACCTTGCATGGACAGATTTGTGCTATACCTTGAAAATGGCAATAACTTAGTAAATGATACAAATAACCTATTTAAAGTAATGCCAGCACAGTTTTAAATACAGCTTCCCTCTAATTTTCCGTGGTTTAAGATTCATCACAACTACAGTGCAAGGAAAGACGAGGCTGACAGTGGGCTCCTGGGAGAAAAATACTGGTTTATCTTTCACTATTTCTGTCTGCAATGCAGTTCAGAAATGCAGTGGTTAACAGTCAATTAACCGTTAGGGGTTTGATGGGTTATTCTATTAGAGAAGAGCATTGGAAACAACCCCAAGTGACATTTCTCTTGTGTAACAAGTTAAAAAAGGTTTTTTTTCTAATTTTAATCTATTGATTAAATCTTTGCATGTCACTCTAAAAAACTTCTTCAAAGTAAAATAAACTCTAGATCATTTAACCCAGAAGTTAAACTTGGGGAACGGAAGTACAGACTTCGATAAAACCTACTGAATCTACAGAAGGCCGGTTCCTCTCCAAGGATAGCACTGCATTCTCCACAACCGCAGAGTGGTCTGCACGCTCTCTAAGAGGCTCGGCCGCGCTGGAGGCATCTGCGACGCAGGTTGAGAGCTTTCCTTCAGCTGCGTTTTGAAGATGGGGAGATCACAGGCTCGGAAATGGCAGTTGCTCATCACGACCCTACAGGTATTACAGCCCCAGACTTTGCTCTTGTCATTATATTAAGTTACACATAAACAGAAATGTTTAATCTATAAATTCCAAATGCAATGACTTCCTTGCACTATTGTTAAATAAGTTGCATTCTAGAAAGTTCAAGAGATTCAATATCTCTGTTCTCTTCCATTTACACAATTCCTAAGGAACTGAGCATGACTCAGCATAGTAATTCTAAAACCTGCTCTTCGTGCTAACGACAAGTATTTTATTCAGCATGACGAGGGAGTTGCTGGTTGCCTTTCCTGTGTTCAAGCCAATGCTGGGCGCTGAAAGTACAGAGACAAACAACACACATGCAAGTCACAAAACCAGCCACTTGCCTGTCCCTGGAGACAGCAAATGTGTCCAGCTCTGCAGCGGGCAGTGCAGAGCCCACTAGGTAACGAGCACTCCTAAGTATCTGCTGAACTGCAGCAGTTGCAGAGGTTGCTTGGGCCTTAAATAGCTCATGTTTTCTATGAATATTTTTCACTGTTATTTCTATTTTGCCACATTGAATCATCAATCTGCTATTTTGGTTTTTAGGATTATTAATGTTTATCCTAATATTGAACAATGCTAAAGATAAACCAGCTAAACTCTTAAGAGGTTGTTATAAAAGTTGAGATGAATTTTAAGGTCTTAAGATATTTTTAAAACCAATGCAGTGTTATTTTGTGAATCAAATTTAATTAGCACAATCACGTGTTTTCTTTTTAATCTTTTATTTCTATTAACCTATTCCCTTAAAATGTTTTATAAGGAATATTTTTTCTTTATCTAATCTACCTTCCTTTTGAGGAACTTATATTTCTTTGCTTCTAATACCTATTATAACACTTTCATACTTACTACCATTATATATAGTGTGTGTGTGTGTGTGTGTGTGTGCAGATGAAGCTGTGTATGTCTACACAGAGAGACAGACATGTGTCTACACAGATATACAAGTAAGTAAGTATATTTCTATATTTAAGCCATGTTGCCTACCATATTTGTTGAGAAACAATGTAACTGACCAGATATGGTTAGATTTTGTGGCATAGCAATCTATAATTATAGGAGTCATCTTTTTAAATCATGTCTTATAATTTAAACATGCTACATTAACTTGGTTTATTCCTTTTATTTTTTTCTATAGTTAAAATTACAGCAAACTATGCATTAATAAAAGAGCACAGATCTGGAAAGTTGAAGATAAATAATATAGAGGTAGTTAATTCAGCTGTTAAGGGTACATATATCCAAATCCTAAAGAATACAGTGGAAATTTCTGTATCTCACATGTACCCACTTCATAAGACAGAAGTTCCAACTATTTTTCAGAAATAAATTATTTTCCTTGGTATAACCTAAGTTCACCTTCCAACACAATGAAATTTTACAAAGCACTTATTAGATTCTAAGCACCTTTTGATGCCACAAAAACCTTTCCTTGCACTTGTCCTGTTTAAGCAGCAAAAATGCAAGATCTCATTAATCAGTAGGGATGATTAGCACTAAAGGAGTCTTTCTTAATGCTCAGAGACACAGAAAAAATTTTTCTGCCTTACTTATTAAAAGAAAAGGAAAATAAAGGAATACAATTAAGGCAAAACCTGGCAAAATCAAGCTGTCCCTCAGGGCTTCCAGTCACCGATCTCAGCATTATCTGTTCCCGTCAGAGGGGATGCAATATTCACAGACAGATGACAGGAAAGTGGAGCCAACAGGGTCAAAACGAAAACCCTTCCAGCCAAAATCCTTTGGCCACCAGACACTTTGTGAAACCTTGAAAGTATACTTCTGCTATATTTTAATCTCCACATAATCTAATGCCATCTTCCACAACCAATGGGTAATTAAATTTCTTGTCACTATGTATTTTTGATGATCTAGAATACAAAATAACAAAGTATTTGTGAAACATCCTACCTGTTTCCAAAAGCAACCTCAGTCCTTAAGCACTCTAGACACAAATAAGCCAAAGGCTTTACTGGCTAGAGATACATTCTAATTTGAACAGAAAAAAAAAAGAAATTGAGAGGATAAACACAATCCTTTCACATAGCTATGCATATCCTCTCTAGCTACAAAATCAAAATAATGAATTTTGTTTTTATCACAGTGCTTTATAACCAAAGGGGGGGGGCACCAAAGAAGTATACTATGTTAGTTATGCACAAAACAAGATCACACCCCTGAAAATTTACTGCTTTTTAACTTACGGTAGAGTTTTCCAGTTACTCGGGTAGCTAGTGCATTGCAGACAGCATCTTTATTCTTGTTAACCAGGTTTGAAAAATACTATTTCAAAAGCTACCCATTTGCATCTAGAGCACTTTGTCCTCTATATAAATGAGAATCTTGTGCAGTATATAAAGAAAAACGCAACTTGTTCTTTAGCTGTGTGTATCTAGGATATCTGTCACCATGGCAGCTTAAGATAAAGGACTGGTGCTGGCTGGTATGTTTAGGATTAAGAAGCATACAGTGAATATTTCTGGCGATTGAACACTTCATATTATGGGCAAAGTTGACTCAGAAAGAATGATATAATTAAAAGGGAAGTGTCCTCCCAGAGTTTAAAATCCTCCTTCACAATCAGCATGTTTTACTGCTTTGGGTCCTCACAAAGAGGAAGAACAGAAATGGACGGGCACCCATACTTCCTAGACCCTGTCACCTCTCACAGGCTTCCTCGCTACCCCAGAGACCCTGCAACATCCCGCTCAAAGAGACACTGTAAGAGAACAACGATCTTTTAGATTATATGGACATGGAGGTGGAGGTGGAGGTGGAGGTGGAGGTGGAGGTGGAGGTGGAGGTGGAGGTG
>PVJX010007349.1:0-71600 GCA_004027295.1 Dolichotis patagonum | reverse complement strand
TGTAGGTGGCTGGAGTTCTGTATGCTTCATACATCTGCATATCATTTCCTTTTTCTATGTTTGGGAAGTTTTCCTTAATAATTTCTGTGAATAGCCTTTGCAATTCCTCTGTTTTGACTCCTGCTTCTTCATTCACATGCTTTATTCTTAAGTTATAGATCCTCTTGTCATCCTCTAGTCTTTGTATGGTTACTGCCTGCTCCCTTTTATTTTTAAGAGATCTTCCCTTTCATGATCACACATTGCAAGCCTGTGTTTAATTTTTGATAGTCTATCTTCGGTTTCTTTCAAGCAGTTTTGCCAGCTTTCTATGGGGTCTTTAGTTTCTTGATAATCTCTTTGAATTTGCTTCATGAATTCTAGGTTTTTAAAATATTCTTCTTTGAACATTTCTCACTTTTGTGTTCCTCCATTCTTCTGTCTGTGTCTTCTTGAGAGGTGCCCAGCCTTTCTTTTATTAATCTACTCATCTGTTGTTTAATTTGAATTAATATTTCAGTTTTGATCTCATTTACGAGGTCCTGAAGATATCCCTTTATGTCTGCTGATGCTGTGTTTGATGTTGCACGTTTGCTGCCCTCAATCTCTTTTATATTTACCTCTCCTGGATCAATATTTTCAGGGTTGGGGGCTGGGGGTTTTTTCTTATTTCTCTCTCTCATCATGTTTTTGGTTCCTTCCATACAAGTGTACAGTATAATTTCCAGCCCCTTTTCTTGTTGGTTAGGGTTCTTTTAGAGCACGCAGGCTAGGGGCTTCTGCCCTCTGCAGTTCGCTATCAGCAACTGAAGTTCAAGCAAGGGTAGTGTGCGCTGGCTGCCCCCTCCGGGTCAGTCAACCTTTGTGGGCCTTCACTGCGTCAGTGTGCACCAAGCTCAGGGAATTAATTTGTAGTGACCCACTGGGTCCCAGCCAGGGGCGTGGCCCAGTCCAAGCAGATCCCACCAATCCGCTCTGTGAGGGATGCAACCAACTGAAGCCACTTCCTTATGGATTTAGGGCTGTCCTGCCCAAATCCAACATGTTGCCCAGTTGGTTGCCCCTTTCCTGTGGGTGGGTCTTATTCCCATCACTCACTGTACATTGATGCCAGTCCCTGAGAAATGCTAGCCTTCCCAACCTCTGACCTCAGCACACCTGTGGGGAATTCATGGTGCCTCTGGTTGGTCGGGTGCAGGGTCGGGTCCGGGCGAGCCATGCACAGGGCTGTTCAGCTCCACGCTTGGGCCATTCAAGGTAGTCACATCGGCGCAGGTTCGGTCGGTCAGGTCAGTCTCTGTCAGGAATTCAGGTGGCTTGGTACCATACTTGCCAATCTTAGTTTCTTTAATGGTAGCCCCAGGACCTCATAGTCAAGCAGTTTTTTTCACTTTAGTTTCTTCCTGCATTGAGAGACTCCATCTCCCTCTGTTTGGGTCTCTCCAGGGTGTTCTATTCTGGCATTTGAGCTGTCTCTCTCAGAGAGAGGCTCCATATCCTGCTACCTACCAGTCCGCCATCTTTGGAAAACCCCTTTTCCTGGTCTTTTTGAGACAGGGTTTTCCCTCTGCAGTTCAGGCTGGCCTTGAACTCACTTTGTAGCCCAAGCTGGCCTCAAAATCTCAGTGATCCTTCTGCCTCAGCCTCCTGAGTGCTGGGATTATAGGCATGTGCCACCACACCTGGCTCTAATTTCCTTTTATAAGGAGTAAAAATTTAATTAAAAAATTTTAGTTTGCTTAGTTTCCAAGAATCATCCTAAAGCATTTGTCACACAGTCTATCAAAGAAAGTGTACAAATTCACATTTTAAAATGTCACATGTACACAGAAAATGCCTGTTACTCGATGCGGTAGCATAGCAATATTTTCTAGCAGAAATAATCTACTATAGACATCTATTCTGTCCATGAAATCCTCACAGTTTCTTAGGTATAGGGATTGAGAAAAGGAATCAGGATATGTTATGTACATGTAACAATTTCCCACAAGGAATGTAAACAGTATGTACTACACACATGTACTAATAACATATAAATAAATAAATAAATAAATAAATAAAGTGGTATTTTTGGTTCATGACCTTAATTCATTCCAGAATTCTGGGGAAGATGGCTGGATTGGTATTCATGTGTTTGTCACCTGATGTGAAATTCACAAAAAGGAAACAAAGTTTTGCTGAATGCTTCTGCTTGCAAACTTGTTTTTGAATACAGTTGTTTGTGAACTGAGGCATTACTGTAAATAAATAAATAAATAAATAAATACCAGTCTACAATGAGTTGCAAAGAGATTTGAGTGAGTCTCATTTCTAAACCTTTTAATTGAGTGCCTCAGAGAGGAACACTTAAACCATTTATTTTGTGGAATAGTTTGACCATTTAATTCTTCTTCCAGTCAATACAGAAACACGTGGCTGCTGAAAATTATGGGACAGTTTTCTCACTAACTGGACTGTGCCAGATTAGTGAGAAAGGAGTAAATAGCACAAAAATCCATGAGGAAGTTTTGTGAGCTGTGGAACCAAAAGGGAGATGGCCTTTAATAAGCTCATTACTGATTCCTTGCTCTTTGCCATGAGTCACACCACCTCATTCAGGTTCCTAGAAAAATACTGCTTTGCTAGAAGACCAAAACTTTTTCTCAGGGTATACGTGACAATTTAAGAGTTGTTCATTATGCTATATTTGGGTACCTCATTCCAGGGATGTAAAAATGAAGACAGAAAACCAGCATGTGAGATTAAGTGATATGAGAATAACTAATAATAAGGAGATAAAAAGACATTTAGTGTGTTAGATATTCTGAACCTGTGCCCAGTAAAAAAAAGATAATGTAAGAGTTCATGCTAAAATTGTTATGTTTATAGAAGTGATGAAAAGATTGCTGCAGATTGAAATTTGTCAGAATCACAAGCTTGGAATTCCCAACTATGTATTGGTATAATTAATGCCTTCAGTTTTTTCTTTAAACCTCTAACTTCTGAAAGAAAGGTGTCCCCCATGGCCAGTAACCAAAATCTATCTTTCAACTGGATAATAGTTATGATATGTAGTTGGTCTTCTCTTTGTAACAGATGGCTTGTGGTTTGCTACCAAGTGGCAATACCATTGGTCTTTCCATTTTTCTTTAATGTTAGTGTGCTCTAATGTTAGGTAGAATTTTTCATAAACAACTGTCAGAATCTTGAGGGTGAGGGTAATCCTGTAGAACTATTGGATTTATATCGGAAAATGACCTGGATATACAATTTCATTGAAATTAAAAATCATTCTCTTTGTAAATGATCATGTTCTCAGTCCAACAAGAATTTATTTATTTATTTATTTTTTATTTTAAAGAGGATAAAACAAAACGTAACAAAACAGAACAAAACAGATCAGAAGAAAACAATGTAAGTGACACAGGATTTCAAAGTAAGACAACAGGAGATCAATAGTGACTATTATAATGTCTCTTTTTTTCTTTTAAATAGTTGTCTATATCTTCACACATAATGAATTTATACAACATAACATAGTATAAAACTGATAAAAACAGGATAATGAAGGCATTACAGGACTTCAAAACCAGACCATAGGAAAATCAACAATGGCTACTGTAATGTCTCTTGTTCTCTTCAAAATAGCTGTCTATACCTTCATGTATGTTGAAATTAAACAATACAAAACAGACTAAAACCACTGTAAACAAAGAATAAAAGCATTACTGGATTTCACAGCATGACAATAGGAAATCAGCAATGGATACCATAATGTCTTTTTTTCTTCAAAGTAGTTGTTCATATCATCACACGTAACATTATCAATTCTCTTAAACTCTTTAGGAAAAGTTCTAGGCATGTATAAGCCTCTACATGTACATATATCCTTTCTGCATTAAAGGGAAAAACAAAACAAAGCAAATTACTAGAAACAAAAAAGACAAATAAATAATAATAGCAAAGAGCCCCAAACAATGACAATATAGGTCTTCAAAACAAGGTGGTAGGAACATAACTAAAGTTGTTATTTTACATAGTAATCTTCAGGAGTTCCTCAGATCACCAGACATAAACATGCAAAATTGATCCAGTCCTATGAATGTTAACTGTTTTGTTCCAAGAACTAATAGAATTAGTAGCACAATCATCTTAGCTACTTTGTGTGTTTATACAAATTTAGTATTTTTTCTTTTCCCTTCCTTTTTTTCTCCTTTTCCCTGAGTTATTATTTTTTCCCCCTTTGAGCAGATTCTTATCCTTTCACTGTATTTATTGAGGATTTTGTTACTTATGTACTCTTACCATTTCCTACACTAGGGAGACAATACAGTATTTACTCATGTGAGTTTGATATATTTCAGTTATTAGTATGGTCTACAGTTGCATCCCTTTACCTATAAAAGTCTCAATGTGATCATTCTTTACAGCTGAGTAGTATTGCATTGTATAAAAGTGCCACATGTTTTTCACCCATTCCTCAGTTTATGGGCATTTAGGTTGTTTTCAAGATTTAGCAGCTCAATGGACCCTGTCTCCTGATCTACTTTGCCTGTGTTTCTCTCTGTTAGTATTTTGAGGCCCTCTATACTAGAGATTATAGCCAATATTCTCTGCTTCATTTTTGCTATTCTATTTTTCTGCCATTGATAGTTTATTTTTCTCTTCCACTCTACTGTCTGCCCCATTCATTGAGGCCTCTCTGCCACTGTTCCTGAAATGCTTATATTCTTGTCCTCTCTCCCTAGAATGTCCTTCAGTATTTTTTGTAGGGTTGGACTGGTGGTCACAAATTCTCCTAGTTCCTCTTTGTCATGCAAGCATCTTGTTTCTCCATTAATTTCTAAAGAGAGTTTTGCAGGATACATCAGTCTGGGCTGGAGATTGTTCTCCTTCAGTGCTTGAATTACTTTACTCCAAGTTCTTCTTGACCTGATGCTCTGTGTGGAGAAATCTGCCGTGATTTTGATGGGTTTTCCTTTATAGGTGATCTGTTTCTTTTCTCTGATGGCTTTTAGTATTCTGTTCTTATATTGAATTTCTGGGATCTTGATTATTATATGTCTGGGTGCAGTTCTGTTTGGGTTGTAGGTGGCTGGAGTTCTGTATGCTTCATACCTCTCCATATCATTTCTTTTTTCTATGCTTGGGAAATTTTCCTTAACAATTTCTGTGAATAGCCTTTGTAATTCCTCTGGTTTGATTCCTGCTTCTTCATTCACATACTTTATTCTTAAGTTATAGATCCTCTTGTCATCTTCCAGTCTTTGTATCTTTACTGCTTGCTCCCTTGTTATTTTTAAGGGATCTTCCCTTTCATGACCCCACGTTGCAAGCCTGTGTTCAATTTTTGATAGTCTATCTTTGGTTTCTTTCAAGCAGTTTTGCCAGCTTTCTATTGAATCTTTGGTTTTCTGATAATCTCTTTGAATCTGCTTCATAAATTCTAAGTTTTTTCTCAATTCCTGATTAAATTTTTCTCTCATTTGTGTTCCTCCATTCTTCTGTCTGTGTCTTCTTGAGAGGTGCCCAGTCCTTCTTTTATTAATCTACTTATCTCTTGTTTAATTTGAATTAATATTTCAGTTTTGGTCCCGCTTACGAGGTCCTGAAGATATCTCTTTATGTCCACTAATGCTGTATTTGATGTTGTATTTTTGCTGCCCTCAGTCTCTTTTGTATTTGCCTCTCCTGGATCGATGTTCTCAGGGTTGGGGGCTGGGAGTGTTTTATTTCTCCCTTTCGTCATGTTTTTGGTTCCTTCCATACAAGTGTACAGTGTAATTCCCAGCCCCTTTGCTTGTTGGTTAAGGCTCCTCTAGAGGGTGCAGGCTAGGAGCTTTAGCCCTCTTCAATAGGTTATCAGAGATTAGAGTTCACCCACGGGCAGTGTGCGCTAGCTCCTCCCTTCCAGGCCAGTCAACCTTTGCAGGTTTTTACTGCGTCAGTGTGCACTGATCTCAGGGAAGTAATATTGTAGCGACTCACTGGGTCTGCACCAGGGGCGCAGCCTAGTCCAAGCAGATTCCACCAATCCGCTCAGGTGAGGGGAGCAACCAGCTGAAGCCACTTCCTTATGGAGTTAGGGCTGTCCTGCCCAAATGGGACCCAAAACAAGCAGTGCACGCCATGGGAGTGAAAGGGGAGGAATTGTCTCAAAATGGAGGCAGAGGATATTGTTAATGGGGTAACAAGATTTAAAATTTACATTATTCTCACCACTCTGCTTGGATGGATTACATGCTGTTCCAGTTTGTCTACTTACACTAGACTTGAGGACATGGTCAGCTATCCCAAAAATAAGAGGACATATTATGGTAATCTTCTCTAATTTTCCTATCAACTTAATCTGAAGCCCTTTATAACTTACACTGTCTTATTATGACTGATCTTATTTGACTGGTTTGGTAGATTGCTACTTTGTATTGACTGATTTTATTTAAATCTGTTGTGATAGATAGCATCAAGTCTAAGAGTATAGGCAACTACACTGAAGATGACAAGATTCACTAAGATACCCACTCTGGTTTACTACTTGCTTTTGAAGTCTTATAATGTCTCCAAAGCTTTGTTTTTATTAATGTTGTTATATACTGCTGAGACATCATGGTAACCATCGTAGATCACCTTGTATTGCAGTTTTATGTGACTTTTTTGCCTCATGCTTTCCTAGGAATTGTTTTGTTTTGTCTTGCTTTGTTTTGTTTTTACCTATAATACCGAAAGGATAGATATACATTTAGAGACTCATGCATGTGTAGAGCTTATAAACAGTTTACGAGAACCAGCTATATAACACATGTTGAAATGAACAACTACCTTGAAGAAAAAGAGACACTACAATACCCAGTGCTGATTCCATAATGTTATGATGTGAAATCCAGCAAAACTATCACTTTTTGTTCAAAGTGATTTTAGCTTGCTTTGCCTTGTTTAAGTTCAACACACATGAAGGTATGGACAGCTGTTTTGAGGAGAATGAGAGACACTATGACAGCCATTCTTGGCTTCCCTAATGTCTGGTCTTGAAGACCTGAAATGCCCTCCTCGTCCTACTCAGATCAATTCCATACTAGGTTGTTTCATGTGAATTCCCTGTATGTGACAATCTGGACAACTATTTGGAAGAAAACAAGAGTCAAAATGATAGAGAGTGAATATTACCGATCGTCTAGTTTTGAAATTTTTGTCTCTTACATTGCTTTCTTGTCATCTGCTTTGCTCTGTTTTGTTGTGTTTAATTTTACCCTATTGATATAATTGCATGTATATTTGCATGGGTAAGATGGATGACCATATTGCTGTTTTTGTCAGATCGTGGAGCAGAACTGTTAACAGTCTCACTGTTTGAATGTCTACTTTACATGTTTTAACTTTGTAAATTGAACAACTATTTTTAAGAAGTCAGTGTGTAATTTGTCAAGCGATATTTCTTAGGTTTTGTTGTTGTTGTTCTTTTCCTTTTTTCCTTGGAATTCTACATTGTTGCTACCCTTTATTCTGTTTTGTTTTGTTGTTTTCTCTTTAAATAAAATTATTTTTAAAAAAGATTTAGCTATTATAAATTGTGCTGCTGTAAACATGGGTGCACCTATATCCCTGTGACATGACCTTTTCAGTTTTTCTGGTAAAATACCCAGGAAGGCAATAGCTGGGTCAAATGGGACTTCCAATCCCTGCTTTTTCAGGAACCTCCAGACTGATTTCCACAGTGGTTGCACCAGTCTACACTCCTACCAACAGTGCAGAAGTGTTCTTTTTTCCCCACAGCCTCTCCAGCATTGGTTGTTGGTGGTTTTCTTTATCCTGATCATTCTTTCTAGAGTGAAATGGAATCTTAGTGTGGTTTTAATATATATTTCTCTAATGGACAATGATGCTGAACATTTTTTCATGTATTTATTTGCCATTTGTATTTCTTTATCTGAGAACTGTGTTCTCAGATCCCCATTTTTGGATTGGGTCTTTAAATTTCAGGGGTCTGAGTTTTAAAATTTCTTCATATGTTCTAGACAGAAGCCCTTCATCTGAGGGACAATTGACTAAGATTTTTTCAAAATTCATGGGTTTCTTTTTTACTCTGTTGGAGATTTCTTTTGACGTGCAAAAACTTTTTACTAAGATGAAATCCCAGTTACTGATTCTGAGAAGTATTTTCCGTGTGGCTTGATTTTTGTTCATGAATTCTCTGCCTACCCCTATGTCTTCAAGATTTCTACCTACTTTGTCTTCCAACAGAGTAAGTGTTTCTGTTTTAATATTTATATCTTTAGCCCATTTTGACTTTAGTTTAATACACAGTGATAGGCATGGATCTAGTTTTAGTTTTTGACATATGGAGAGCCAGTTTTTCCAGCACTACTCATTAAAGAGACTATCTCTCTTCCAGTGAATGTGTTTGGCCCCTTTGTCAAATGTATGGTGGCTGAGAGTGTTTGTAGCTTGATTGTGTATTCTAATCTATTCCATTGATCTTCAGGTATGTTTTTATTCCAGTACCATGCTGATTTTTATCACAGTAGTTTTGTAGTATGACTTCAAGTCAGGGATTGTGATGCCTCCTGCCTTGCCTTTGTTTCCCAGAATTACCTTGCTATTGTAGGTCTTTTCTAATTCCAGATGAATTTTAGGAATGATTTCTCTATATCTGTGAGGTATGCTAATGGTATTTTGATTGGAATTGCATTAAATCTGTATAATAATTTTGGGAGAATGGCCATTTTCACAGTTCGTTCTTCCTATCCGTGAACAAGGAATATCTTTCCATTTTCTGAAATCCTCTTCAATTTCTTTTTTCAGGGTAATTATACTTTTCACTGAATAGATCTTTTACTCCCTTTGGTAGTTTGATTCCTAAGTATTTTATTTTTGGATGCTATTGTGAAGGGTATGGTTTCTGTTATTTCTCTCTCAGTAAGTTTGTTGTTAGTGTATAGGAATGCTGTTGATATCTGAGTGTTGACTTTGTATCCAGCTACATTACTGAATTTATTTATTATACCTAGGAGTCTTTCAATGGAGTTTTGTCTTCTATGTAGAGTATCATGTCAAATAATGATAATTTAACTTCTTCTTTTCCTATTCTTACTCATTTTGTTTCTATCTCTTGTCTAATTGTTCTGGCTAGTATTCCAGCATTGTATTGAATAGAAGTGGTGATACCACACAGCCTTGTCTTGTTCCTGATTTTAGTGTGCAAGTTTTTAGCTTTTGACCATTTAATATGATGCCGGTTATTGGTTTGTCATAGATGGATTTTATCATGTTAAGGTAAAGAGCATCTATTCCAATTTTTCATAGGGTTCTTATCATGAATGAGTGTTGGACCTTATCAGAAGCTTTTTATTCATCTGTAGAAATAATCATGTGATTCTTGTTTTTGGCTCTATTGATATGGAGGATTACATTTATTGATTTGTTTTTGTTGAACCATCCCTGTATTCCTGCAATGAATCCCACTTGGTCATGGGTATAATCTTCTTGATGATTTGCTGCATTCTGTTTGCCTGATTTTATTGGGAATTTTTGCATATGTGTTCATTAGGGAAATTGGCCTGTAGTTCTCTTTTTTGGTTGGGTCTTTCTCAGGTTTTGGTATTAGAGTAATATTTGTTTCCAGGAATGAGTTAGGGAGACTTGCTTCCCTTTCAATTTCATTGAAGAGTTTGAGGAGTGTTGGCATTAAGTCTTCCTTGAATTTCTTGTAGAATTCAGCTGTGAATCCATCAGGACCAGAGGTTTTCTTTGTTGGTAAGGTTGTAATTACATTTTCAATTTTGTTAATTAAATTGGGTTATTCAGCAGTTTTACATCTTCTATATCCAGCTTTGGTAATTCATACGTTTCTAGGAATCTGTCCATTTCTTCTGTGTTATCAAGCCTATGGGAGTAAAAGTTTTTGACAGAGGTATTGATGATCTTCTGTATTTCCACAGAGTCTGCAGTGATTTTGCCATTTTCATTCTTTATTGCATGAATTTGAGTTCTTTCTTTCATTTTTAAAGTAAGGTTGGTTAGGGGCTTATCAATTTTATTTATTCCTTCAAAGAACCAACTCTTAGATTCATTGATTTTTTTATATTGCTTTCTTAGTCTCTATTGTGTTTATTTCTTCTCTGATCTTTATAATTTCCTCCCTTCTTTTGGCTTTAGGCTTGACTTGCTCTTCTTTTTCTAGATGTTTGAGGTGTAGCATCAGGTTGTTTATTTGTGTTTGTTCTGTTTTCCTGGTGTAGGAGTTCACTGCAATAAATTTCCCTCTGAGGACTGCTTTCATTGCATCCCTCTCTGTTCCTATTGACAGTGACCACTTGAGCAGAACCATGGGCTCACATCCATGCCCACAGCATGCGCATAACTGAAACAAAAAACTTATCAAATATTATAGAGAGTTTTATACATGAATATATTTGGATGTGTTAGTGACTTTTCCTGTTAAAAACTGATTGTAGCTGGGCATGGTAGCCCACAATGGTAATCTCAGCACTCAAGAGGCTGAGGCAGGAGGACCTCTTTCAGTTCAAGGCCTCCCTGGGCTACATAGTGAGACTCTGTCTCAACCTTCCCCCGCAAATAACTGATTACAGTTCACAATTCTCTGAAAGACTTCCATGTAGATTTTGAAGTATATTAACATTGAAAATAAAGTTGGCTTTTGTTTTGAATAGAAATTTGGATGATAAGCCCACCTATTTAGGTCAAACTACCCTAGAGACTGAAGTTTCCTTAACTGTAAAGTAAGAATAATAATGAAAGTTGCCTTTAACTACTGTTGAAGGATAAACTGAAGATGTATTTGGGAAAATGTGCAGTTGGTAACTGGCAGAGAACAAATGTCAGCTCCCTTCAACTGCTGAAGAAAAACCAATATCAAACTGAATGGAAGACTCTTTGCACAGTGGAATCTAGAGGACAACTTTATTAATCTTATGCTGGCAGGCGTGGGGACTATGACAGAGTCCAAATCACCAGCCATGAGTCAATTTAGAATGCAGTTAGTACAAGGCAGATGGCAGGTTATTACATGATTGGTTACATGAATTGCATTAAGTCACATAATGTCAGGCAAGTTAGTTCTAAACAGGTTTACTTACAGGGAATTGTCTACCATAATGTAGGAACATCCTGGGGACAAATGGAGGGGATCCAAGCGGAGCAAGCAAAGTTAAGAGTGTGCTTGACTGGGCCACTATGCCCCACACAAAGTCTTTGAGGTAAGCTGGAAACAATACATATCCTTTGAACTAAGGAAAATATGGGCCAAACATAGTCAAAGTGACCCAGTGCATTATCAGAAGAAAAGCATCTGGACTTGGACAGTTAAGGCTGACTAAATTTAGCAGGATGCTTATGTGACAAGCAACAGGAGTACAGACAGAGGTCACTGCTTTTGATTTTTAACTTGCTATCTGATGTCTATAATTTTTCTATTCTATAACTGTGCCTTTGTACATTAAATATTGCTGGGTTTCTCTCATGTGAGAAATCCATAACTTAAAGTCAAATAATTTTTAAATTTTATTTTAAAGAGGATAAAACAGAACAAAACCAATCAAAACAAACTAGTGTAAGAGATACAGGACTTCAAAACATTATGAAGTCAACAATAGTTACCCTAATGCCTTTTGATGTCTTCAAAATAGCTACAGATAACTTTGGACATAGTAAAAATCAAACAGAACAGAATAGAATAGAAACAATAAAAACAAAACAATGAATGCAATAAAGGACGTCAAAACAAGCCAATAGGAAATCCAAAATTGCTACCACAATATATCTTGCTATCTTTGAAATAGCTGCTCCTGTCATTTTGACATAATCAAACAAAACAAAAGAGAACAAAACCTGACCCAACAAAACAATGGAAATGATATAAGACTTCCAAAACAAGATCATATGGAATCAACAATGGCTACAACCCTCAGGAAGGAATCCCCCTGGATGCCACACTGCGTACCCCTATCCTCTGAATCTATGATCAGACCACTGGCCCTACACCTATAATATTAGTGTAACACCAAAGCACCACAAGCATCCAATGCATTTCACTTTGATAGCTATCATCATAAATTATCCAGATAAGCAGGTCACTTCCGGGGCGGGGGTGATTGGTATTTCTTATTTTCCAGCACACCTGCCAGAAGGGGCCTCCAGACTCCATCTGGCTGCTCCCAGTGTGGAAGTGGCCCGCACATGGTGCTGGTTCCCAGACTCGGCTTGCTTGCTGGTGTGGTCTTGTTCTCTCTCTAAAGTCAAATAAATTAAAGTCAAATAAAAGATAGATTCTAGAAAACATGGAGCTAGACTAAGTGGATATGGGTAGGAAGCTGCTCACATTTCCATCAGTGGAAGAGGACACTTCTTTGGGTCATTTCCTGATGCTGGCTGCTGATGAATACAAGTGTGGATGAAAAAGACCATCCTGGGTCCCCCAAGCCAAGCACAAGACAGCAAGGCTACCTGCACACTTCTGGCCTGTGCCATGTGCACCATGCCGCACAATTTCACCTCTGAGGTCCCATTCACTTCTGTGCAGGGAAATTGAGGCACACACTCAGGACATGAACCCAAGCTTTGTTACTTCCATACCTAGACAGAGTGGGGTTCATCTGGAGGTTCACAGACAAAGCTGGAGTGGAGGCAAATTCTAAGCTGGGGCATCTTATGTCAGATTAAAAAAAACTTTATCAAAGGTTTTTCATCATGACAGCAAGGAGATTTTTCTTATCAGCTAATCTGTCAATGATGTTACCTTTAAAAATATCAGTTACTAAGAAAGTAATGAAAAAAATTGGCAGTATATTCATATCAAGAGCACACACAAAATTAAAAGAAATTTAAGAAGAAAATGACAGTTTTATTTGGATTTGGATTTAAGGAGACTTGAAAAGTAATTAATAACAATTATGCAACAGAAATTGAATCATTCATTTATATTTGATATTACCATATTATGAATTTTTAAGTTTGACAATGGGTCACTTATATTTTTATGAATTTCTTATGTTTTCAATATACATTAAAATACTGAATGAATGGTATCTGGGATTTGTTTCAGATTATCACAGGAAGAGAGTAGGTAAGCATACAGCTGAAACAACACTGACTTAAACTGAAACTTATTGAAGGTAGGTAATAGACAAGAATTACTTTACTTTTGCTTTCTTGTTTAATTTTTTGCATGATGGAAATTTAACTATAGCATAAGGATGAGAAAAAATAAATGTAGTTAGGCTTTAAATGTGAACCAAGAATGACAGGCAGGAGGTACTGGATTGGATTGTATCAGACTACTTATTACAGATTTAAGGCATTCATTCAGCATGTATTTTTTAGCAAACCCACCATATGCCAGGTTCTATGCTAGAGTCCTTTGTTAAAATGTAAAATGAGACATATTAAAATTTAAAGGAATTTGTGTGATCATTCAACAGTTCATGGGTCAGGCAGCTTGAGATTACAAGCAGTTCAGTGCTGGCCTGGGAGTGACCAGAGAGACAATTCTGACAAAATATCCCTGGGCCAAAGACAAAATAGATTAAAGAGCAAAGTCCATAGCTAGAAGTAACTTGCACGAATTAAGCTGGTTAAACGTGAACTTTGTAATACTGTCTATTTTGTGTTCTGATTTCCTTACTTGTTGGTTATCACACACACACAGACACACACACACACACAGACAAACAAGGATTAGAAAACAGACATATTCCATACTCCCAAGAAACTTACATGCTAGTGTCCATTTTGACAAATAAATAGGTGATAATTATGCAAACATCTAGAACAGCCCTGCATTCATCACATTAAAAGTCCACTTCCAGGCTTGAGATTTAGCTTAGTGGTACAAGTGCCTGCCTGGCAAATGAAAGGCTGTGAATTTGATTCCTAGTTAAAAAAAAAAAAAAAAAAAAATCCATTCTCTACCCAGGGAACAGAAAGAGTAAATTTTTTCGGAACACACTGAGTGCTGCCCTCTAAAGGTGCCACTGAGAAAAACATCCCTCCTTCCAGGTGGAGGCGGCCTCTGGGTGAGTAGTTCCCTGTGGAAGATGGCTTGGACACTGTCAGAAGTTCTTGTCTCTTAAGTACCAGCAGAAAAGAAACATTCCAGGGTAAGGTTGTGTCTTTTGTAAAACTAATTAAATATATTGGTAGGTTTTAGGTACACATAATGATCACATTCATCAGAGGGAATTTGTACCCATACATGACATAACTTGATTCTTTTTTCCCCATTTCCTTACCCTAACTTCAACCCCTCTTCCCTTCATTTACAAAAAGTTTTTTTCCATTTTTCCTTTTTTCTCATCATTTCATTCTTTTCCTTTCTTTAATTCCCCCCTCCTTAATTTCCCTTCCCAATTGGACATATTCTTCCTATTTCACAATATCTTTTATTAATTTTGGTTTTTATTTATACTTTTAGTTCCTCACATCAGAGAGACAATGTGGTATTTACATGTGTGTCTGATTTATTTCACTGAAGAGTATGGTCTCAAGGTGCATCCGTTTACTTAGCACTGTCTCCAGCTAATTCTTCTTTATGGCAGAATAGTACTCCAATATATAAATCTTCTTTATCCATTCATCAAATGATGGGCATTTGGGCTCTTTCCAAGATTTAGCTATTACAAACTGTGGCACAATAATGGGTGTGCATTTATTGCTGTGGTATAGTGTTTTCAGTTCTTGCAGTAAGATGCCAAGAAGAGAAAGAGCTGAGTCAAATAGGACCTCTAGTCCAGTTTTTTCAGGAATCTTCATACTGATTTCCACAGTGATTGCACAAGTCTACAGTCCCACCAACAGTGGAAAAGCATGTTTGTGTCTGGCAGAGGAGAAAGCCCAACCTCACAACTGGTGTGCTCCTCACCATGTCCTCAATAAAGGTCACTTTTTCTTTCCATTTGCTTCTCTATTGTGACAGAAAACCATAACAATGCCCATAGTCCAAGTCTTCCTCTTCCTCATCCTCATAACTGCAGAGGATGGTGGACAAAGGCTGCTGGGATGCATTCACTCAGATCTCCTGGAGTCTATGGGTGGCCAAAGTCTGATCACTATAATTTTACCCACTGCCAAGAACCTTACCATCAATGTCACACCCACCAAAACTGTCCCTCATCCACCTCTCTCTTATGACAACCACCATCCTGTATGTGTTTCCTGAACTAAAGATTGTAAATGGCACACACACACCAGCTTACTGTCTCCAGAATGATCCTATGTGATCAGATAGATCCGTAACACTCTCCCATAGAGCAAGTTAGAAACTAAAAGATTTGTAACATTTCACCAGGAAGAGTGCCATTAAAAGGTTATAGCTACTGAAAACACTAGTACTACTTATTACTTGATTTATGTGTATTGTTCTGTGTTTTGAATACACTGCACTCTGTCAAAAAAAATACTCTGCTCCTATTTTAAAGATGAGAAAAGGTGTACAGATGTTAAATGGTTATCCCCAGATCACACACAAGGATGCAAGAACAGCACTATATCAACACTGATGTGCACAAAATCTTGATGTCTTCCTACAATTTAGGTTTGACAGATCTTTCCTATTAGGCCACTGCATCATTATGTAGTAATGAATTTTCACGTTATATTAACAATTCATAAAATGTCACAGAAAAAACCTTGTTGAGGCAGTCTTATTGCTGCTGGACATTCAAAAAAAAGCTTTAAAAAGCTAAAAATGGCTAGTCTCAGGAGACAGTATAATTTACAGAAAGTTTAAATAACCATATTTATTTTTGGTCTTTTTGAGACAGAATCTCACTGTGCAATTCAGGCTGGCCTTGAGCTCATTTTGTAGCCCAGGCTGGTCTTGAACTTGCAACAGTCCTCCTGCCTCAGCTTCCTGAGTGCTGAGATTACAGGTGTGCACAACCACACCCGGCTAATAACTATATTTAGATTGAGAAGATCCTAGATGTCTTAAAATGTTGAATTGCCTAAAATGTAAGATTTTAAAATGGATTTTCACATCTAAAATTCTGATGATGTTGGAATGATTGCACTGTAATGTGCAGCTGGTAGTAAGAACATTTTGTAACCTCTGCTCTAAGCCTCGCATTGATCCCACAGCATACATACCATCCTTATGTTCTTCAAATGAGTATACTGAGACACAAAGAGTTTCAATAAGATATCCTAGGTTAAGAGTACAGTACTTGAAAAAACTGAGGCTCACACCCAGAAATTGTATCAAAACCACGCTTTTTTGGTTTTCAAAAACACTAGCCCCAAGTGGATAGAGATCCTAATTCTGTTTCTCTTGTTGTAGAAATATACATTCTAAGAACTTTACTTGGGCTGGGGTTTCCTGAGTTGCAGGATTAAAGCTTTGCAACAACTAGAACATAGATTTCTGGACAATAATTGATGTAAATTAGAGCAGAAACTCTTGCTAGTATATTTTTAGATGGTCGCTGACCCATGGAGTGCCCCATATCAGGGAACATACAAGTTCTGGCTGGATCTCACTTCCAGGAACAGGATTTTCTTGGGCTATACAACTCATTAGCCAGAAGAAATTCCCAGTCCCAACCTTCCTGCAATGTCCTTCACCACAATCATAGCCTACCCTTGTATACTGGTGTGATCAGGTTGGAGGTGAATTGCACCTACAAGAATTAAGGGACACGTGCTGTCACCCACATGCCCCTTATTTTTTGGATTCAGTGTAAATTTCCAAACAGCCCTGTTTATCTGAGAACTGTGTGTTCATCTCAGCTGCCCATTTTTGGAGAGGGTCTTTGAATTTGGGGGGGTTGATGTTTTTTCAATTCTTTATATGTTTTTAATATAAGTCCTTTGTCCGAGGGTTTGCTGGTTAAAATTCTTCCCCATTCTGTGGGTTTTCTTTTCACTCTGATGGTGATTTCTTTTGAAGTGCAGAAACTTTTCAATAATATGAGATCCCAGTTGTTGATCCTCTGAAGTGTTTCCCGTGCAGTTTGTGTTTTGTTCATGAAATCTCTGCTTACCCCTATGTATCCAAGACTTCTGCCTACTTTATCTTCTAGTAGATTTTGTGTTTCTGTTTTAATGTTTAGGTCTTTGATCCATTTAGACTTTAATTTTGTGCATGATGATAGGCATGGATCTAGTTTCAGTCTTCTGCATGTGGAGAGCCAATTTTTCCAACACCATTTATTAAAGAGGCTGTCCTTCCTCCAATGAACATGTTTAGCCCCTTTGTCTAATATCAGGTGGCTGAGTGTCTTTGTACCTATACTTGCATCTTCTAATCTGTTCCATTGATCCTCAGGTCTGTTTCTTTGCCAGTACCATGCTGATTTTAACACTGTGGCTTTGTAGTGTAGTTTCAAGTCAGGAATTGAGATGCCTCCTGCCTTGCCTTTATTGCCCAGAATTGCCTTTGCTATTCTAGTTTTCTTCTGGTTCCAGATGAATTTTAGGAGTGTTTTCTCTAGATCTATGAGGTATGTCAATGGTATTTTGATTGGGATTGCGTTAAATCTCTATAACAGTTTTGGGAGTATGGCCATTTTCACAATGTTGGTTCTTCCTAGCCAAGAGCATGGAACATCTTTCCATTTTCTGATATCCTCTTCAATCTCCTTTTTTAACATAATATAATTTTCAGTATATAGGTCTTTTACATTTTTAGTTAGGTTGATTTCTAAGTATTTCATTTTTTTAGATGCTATTGTATTTCTATAATTTCTCTTTTGGTGAATTACTTGTTTGTATACAAGAATGCTATTGATTTTTGAGCATTGATTTTGTAGTCAGCTACACTGCTGAATTTGTTTATTACCTCTTAGGTAGTCTTTTAATGGAGTTTTTTGGGTCTTCTATATAGAGTATCAGGTCATCTGCAAGTAGTGATAATTTAACTTCTTCCTTTCCTATCTTTATTCCTTTTATTTCTTACTCTTGTCTGATTGCCCTGGCTAGTGTTTCCAGAACTATATTGAATAGGAGTGGTGATAGTGAACATCCTTGTCTTGTTCCTGATTTTAAAGTGAAAGCTTTCAGTTTTTGTCCAAGATGAAGATATACAAATGGCAAACAAATACATGAAGAAATGTTCATCGTCACTGGTCATTTGAGAAATGCAAATTAAAACAACATTGAGATATCATCTCACACTGGAAAGAATAGCCATCAAGAATTCAACTGATAACAAATGTTGGTGAGGCTGCGGTGAAAAAGGAACACTGCTTCACTGTTGGTGGGAGTGAAGACTGGTGCAACCACTATGGAAATCAATATGGAGAATTCTCAGAAGACTAGGAGTGGAAACTCCCTTCAACCCAGCTATTCCCCTCCTGGGTATTTTCCCAGAAGAACTGAAAAGTTTATATCACAGTGATATATGTGCACCTATGTTTATAGCATCCCAATTTGTGATAGCTAAATCTTGGAAACAACCAAGATGCCCATCAACTGCAGAGTGGATGAAAAAGATGTGGTATTTTTACACAATGGAATACTACTCAGCTATAAAAAAGATGATCTTGAAGCCTTCATAGGGAAATGGAGTCAACTTGAGACCATCCTCATTAGTGAAATAAATAAGAATCACATTTATAAATATCACATTGTTTCTCTAGTGTAAAAAATAATAAGAACTGTAGGAGTAATAAAACCCAAAATGTGTAATTGCTACTGTAAAAAAGAGAGGAAAAGAAAGTGCTCTAAAGGATATAATTGCACATATGTTTAAGTGTGCAAGATAGATGACTATACTACTGTTTTTGTTAGATGGTTGAGCAGAACTGTTAACAATCTCATTGCTTGCATGTCTACTTTGTATGCTTTAATTTTGTAACTTGAACAACTATTTCCAATGATAAGAGTATGTAAAGTATCAAGTGGCAATTTCTTAGTTTTTTTGTTTTTATTTTATTATTGTTATTGTTTTGGGGTTTTCTTTGTTTGTTTTTGGATCTTTTATTTTTTCTATATTGTTGCTACCATTTTTCTGTTTTGTCTGGTTGGTTTTTTTTCTCATTAAATAAAATTTTTTTAAAAAAACAGCCCTGTTCAGACTCTTCAGAAATCTTTTTCCATGTTACCTACTGGACAGGAGCTATTCCTCCTCAAAGGCAGGTAATACTATGTAAATAACAGAAATTCATTCATTGGTTTTGTTTCCAATTTAAAGAACATGATGGAAACTTGAGGACATGAAAAAAAATTTAAAAATGGTCACAAAAAATAGCTGGTGAGTCTGAAGCAGTTGTTCTGAAGATCAATGGATGTGTTACCACAAGGCAATTCCTATGTGTGCAGGAGGTGTTGGAGATGGTGAGGAGAGAGTATATGGTAGGTACGTAAAGCAGGGAAGGGAGCCATGCTTTCCTTGACAGAACCGATAATTAAGGATTTAAAATAGACTACAGATAAATTCACAGAAGACAAAAACATTAAAATTTGTTACCAGATATAGGAACACCCTTGAAGGAAAGTAAACACCCTAAATCCCAAGGTGACATAAAAGTTTCATCTTTATAGCAAAAGAGAAGGGGCATATACACAGGCAAACTAGGTGAGGAAGACAGTGGGCCTTTAGAGGAAGAGGTGATAGCTTGTAGTAGCTACAAGTGAAATTCCAGTGGACTCTAGCCAGAGTTTTGACTTTCAATCACACACAGAATATTCTAGAAACAGCACTATTATGTGTCTGTTGTTCCCTGTAGTGTGAAGTAATCAGCAGATCAATGTCAGAAGTGTTGGGATGACAATTCCTTGAGTCTTACATAAGGGGTGCAGCTCTTAGACTAGATCAGGCAACTCCTCCAGGGAAAAACTAGCCAGACAGCTCTGGCTATTTGCAAAGGAACCATTCCCAGTGACTCATTAATGGTCTTTTAGTTATTTTTCTCCCTGCTGAGACAAAATATCGTATATCCAAAGTTAACAGTGGAAAATTTTGTTTAGCTCACAGTTTATAGAGGTTTCAGTCCATAATCAGTTGACTCCAAGGCAGAGTGGCTTTGCAGAGGGGCATGGCAGATGAGATCCAGTTCATGGCAAGCAGAAGACAGTAAAAACAAACAAGCAAGGGAGGAGACAAGGCTTTTCCTGTC
Organism: Dolichotis patagonum; assembly: GCA_004027295.1. NCBI lineage: Eukaryota > Metazoa > Chordata > Mammalia > Rodentia > Caviidae > Dolichotis > Dolichotis patagonum. The sequence continues at coordinate 51,576 of PVJX010007349.1, read as the reverse complement.
CTTTGTATTGTATCCAGGCTACAGGGATTGGGGCAGTTCCAAGGCAATCAATGTACTGGTTTAGTAATCGCAAACCCTTAATCACAGGCACCTCTGAGAAAGCCCCACCGAAACCACACGAGTCTTTGGAGGGACATGTAGACACAAACCATAGTAGTCTTTGTTTTATCATTTTCTTCACCAGAATGAGCTGTGTGCAGCCCAGGGTCCCATGACATTCTCCCATCCAAAGACACACAGAGACCTTTAACTGTTTCAAGACTAGTTTTTGACAAATGAATATTCCAGCAATACAGTAAGCTTGAAAAAGCACACAATAGAACCTTACATAAGAATCCCATCTCAGAACCTACCTTAAATGTTCTTACCACCATGAAAATTATATGGGGAACTTATCTTTCAAACAGCACATAGCTAGCAGACCTGTTGCAACCCTTAGCAATTTCCTTATAAAATTTCATGATAATACTCAAAACAAAACATACAAGGGACCTAGTATAAATCTTAGTGGAAATTAAAACATCACTAAAAAAAATCAAAATTAGATGAGTTCATGAGTCTAAAAAGAACATTATACATCAATTCAAACATTACAAAGTAAAGAGTAAAATTGGTTTACTTTCATTTGTGAGATACTGAGGATCTAACATAGGTCCTCATGCATGCTAGGCAAGTGTTCCTTCACCGATATGTTTCACTTGCCTATTTCTCTCTCCCCTCTCTGTCTTCCTTCTTCTCTCCCTCCCTTCTTCTCCCTCTCTCCCTCCCTGCCTCCCTCCATCTTTCCTTCCCTCCATCTTCCCCCTCCCCCAAATATTTCAACAAACATTTTTGTCCTGAAAGAGTGGAATTGTGCTTTTTCTTTTTCCTCCAAAATATGAAAGTTTGATATTCCGGCAAGTGTCCGTGATGGAGATAATTGGGGTGAAGCTGGTGCAGACCAGAGCCATTCTCAACTACTTAGCACCAAATACAACCTCATAGGAAAGACAAAAACGGGAGAGCCCTGTGCAGTATGCTTTCTGCTCACACTGCAATAGAATCCAGGAAGGATTTACATCTCGCTTTAGGTGAGCAGAACCACGGCTGGTAGATCATGGACCTACCCTCGCCTACGGAGGTGCCGAGAGAGTAAACTTGGGCTTTTAAAGTGTGGGATTATAGCACAGAACGATATCTTCAGATACACCGCAGAGGCAGAGCTTTCAAACACTGGTGAACCATGAAGTCAGGGTGGAGGAATCCCGACCTCAAGGTCCAGTGCTTTAGAGCCTGGACTTTATCCAACAGCTTGGGACAAGCAATACAAGGTTTCATGTCTCAAGATGCAGGGTGAGGAAGGAAAAGATTGAAAGAAGTTGATTCTCAAGTTCTAACCTTTCAAAATTAATATTCAGGAACCTAATTTACCAGCAAAGTTATGTGGACTGGTCTCAGCCCAGATTTGGCCTTTGTGGCTCATATTCATAATGCCAGTTCAGGCTTGAACAGCAGCTTGGGGCCCCTGGGACTTTGTGGAAATGCAGTCTCAGACCCCACTCAGCACTGCTGATTCAGAATCTGGATTTTAACAAGATCCCCAGTTGACTCCTGCGTCTGTTAACCTGTGCCACACAGCTGGTATTGGTACTCATCTATCCAAACACACACATATTCTGGGTATTTCCTAGAATGCCCTCCTCTCTGGGTGGGTGAATTTCTGTTACCACCCTCTCCCATCTGCTGTCTTCACCATGGAGCCCCTTCCCAGCTCTGCCTGCTTTGATGTGAGACACTCATGAAACAAGTTGATGTAATTTAAAAGATTTATTTTTTATTTTTGAAAAACCATTTTCTTAACTGGAATTCAATCTCTATATTGCATATATGGCGCTAGCATTTTGTGCTATGACTCACTTAATTCAATTTTAAAGTCAAAACCTCAGAGAAAATGCATGTCAAAACTGACACTCATAATATTTTGACTGTTCATCAAGTATCAAAAATATATAGCTGTATAATATACTTAGTAAAAATTAAATTTAAACAGAAACATCAATTTCAGCTTTGCCCCCTTTGAAAAAAAGACTACTTACAGACAAATTCAACTTCCTTTTTTTCTGAATTACCAACAGGCAAATTTGAATAGAATGTATATTTTTCATTCTGATAACTACTACTGGTGTCAAAAATAGGTGAAAAGGGGCAAAGAAAAGAAAGAGAAAGAGAAGAAGTAGCAATAATAAAATATATCCTTGTGGGGAAAGCATTGAATTTGTAGCAACTAAATGTGTTTTAACTTAAAATGTATCTTTAAGTACTATAATTAAAATTGTTGATAGTTCATGGTAGGGCCAAGAATATAGCTCAGTGGCTCAGTGTCTTTCTGGCAAGCACAAGGTCCTGAGTTAGATTCCTGCTATAAATAAAATAAAAAATAGCTCTTGGTAATATATTGGTTCCCTCAAACAAAAGGCTGCTACAGTTGCAAAAGTATCCATATAATCATTACAGTTTATAGGAAGCAACCCGGATAAATCATCTATATCATCCTCCATTTGCCAGGAGCTGGCAAACTCAGAGTTGGATTCATGGCAGATCAGTAGGAAACACCATCTAAAACAGGCACTGTGTGTCTGGCAAAGGCCGTGTGTATCCAATCCTTTGGAGCAGTTGTAGGAGGGAAGTTTGCCCTCCAGGCAGGGTGCAGCCATATCTGCAAGGACACAGGCATTAGGAGATAACCAAGCCCACACAGGAAGGTCAAGCAAGTGGATGAATTATGCTCCAGGCTAATCTATACAATGTAAAAGATCTGTTACTTAAAGTTCAGAAAGTTCACAAAGATAAAACACTTGCTTAGTCACCCAGCTGGAGACAGAGCCAGATCTTGGGTCTTTCTGAACTCAGAGTCCACATCATTGTCACCATGTCACAACCTCTTCCCAGAGTGGGAGGGAGCCACTCTGGGGAGCCAGTCATGACCTGGGGCTAGAGAACATGAACGAAACAACCTGTGCTGGAAGGAAGTGAGGGTCTCACCGCAAAGCAGGCAGAGATGGGGAGGAGTTCCCATGGTGAAGACGGAGGTGTGGGGTGGAATGTAACAGAACATTGCCTACTCTCTCAAGGGGAGAGCATTGTACTAGGAGTACTCGGATCATGAGTGTTTGGAAAGTTGAATAAAAATACAAGCTGTGTGGCAAACATTAATAGGCACACAAGTCACTTGGGGATGTGGTTAAAAGTCAGATTATGATACTGTAAGGGCAGGAGGGGCCTGACACTCTGAATTTACACAAAATCCCAGGTGCTCTCTGTGCTGTTGTCCAGAGACACACTGAGGGACACTGAGGAGAGAGCACAGACTGAAGGAAGGGTATGGGAAAGACAGGCGTCCAACCTGGGCAAACGTGCAATCTACTACTATATGTGGGATCAAGTGTATTTGAGATTGGAAACGAGCTGAGTTTGACACATGATTACTTTGAGGGCCTCGGGTGGACATGTCCAGATGGCAGATACCCGGCGGGTTGATGCCAAGGGAAAGGCAAAGCTCTTTCTGGAATCCTGCCCTGGAGGGCAGCCCTTCTTGCCCCTCAGAGAGACACTGGGTGACAAAGAAAAAGGATGATAATTCCTTTGCATCTCCCAGGGGTGGCTCCAGAAAATGGAAAGAATATCAACCTACCTCAGCCTGTGGGAGTGAGGCACTTGTGTCATAGGGGACAGACAGTTGGCGGCACTCATTTTGGTTCTTTTTCCCTGACCCTGAAGAGGACACAAGGTCAGTCGACTCTGCCTCCTGAATATCTTGCATGTCTCTCTTTTGGCCCTCTACCCTGCATCCCAGGAGGCCTCTCAGGAGACCTGGAGGTCCGAGTGTCTTCTCCGTGGTCTTGTGAGCCCATGCTGTGGGTTGTGGCCCACTTTAACACAGCACACATCACAAAACAATAGTGACACACACTCCCTCCCCACACAAGTGCAGGCACAACAAGAACACCTGTGTGAAGAGTCTGGGCTCAGGACCTGACTCTGTCTTCATTCATCCCTTTCTAGAAAATGCATTTTTTCAGATCACTCAGGTTCTTTTGTGGGCCTGCTTTACTGTGGATGTAAATAAACCAACTGTAAGATGTGTTATGATGCAACTGAGGATATTCATATGGGACTGTGTGATGCAATTTAGAAATGATAAATTTTTAGTATTAGAGTGGAAATTGCTTATTATATATACACAAACATGTTTACATTTTAAAGAAGCACAGTGAGGTTTACTTCCCACCATATACAAATTCACATGCACAATGGTATCACAGTGCTGTGTGTAATTCCAAAATACTGGAAAAAATATAAATGACGTCACATAGGCAAGTGGAGGCAAGAACTATGATCCAAACAATGGAGAAATATGCTGTTTAAAAAGTTTCTTTTTGAATTTCCAGATAATTTCTGTGATCTGTAGTGAAATGTTATTGGCTTTTGTTTTTGGTTTTTTGTACTGGGGATTGAACTCATGACCTCATGCCTACCAGGCAGGTGCTTAAGCCACTGAACTAAATCCCCAGATCCGTAGTAAAATGGAAATAATAACAAATCATGAAGAAAAAGAATCCCTGTAGTATGTTATCCTTCATGAGAGGAAGAACAGTTTATATAAAAATATACATTGAACAAGATAAAAACAAATGGGTAAGTTAGAAGCCAAGGCCATTGATTCCCTGTAGGGCTAGGAGAAGAAAAAATGGAAAAGAGAAGGGATGGGAATGTGACAGTACTGATAAGCAGGGACCCACGTTTCTCTGAGGGCACTGTTATGATTAACCAGGACTCTTAGGACCTTGGTAAAGTTATGCATGTAAGAGAGCAAATAATTAATTAGAAGAAACAAGAATGTGAAGCAAACCCAAACTGGGATACAAACTCTAATAACCTAACAGCATTTCAAACAGATAGTGTAACCAAACTGAAGCAGCGAGGGAGAAAGTAGCAGGTATCTTTGGAAACGTCATTTTGACTAAGTAGTGTAAGACTGAAGACAGATGTGCAAGATGAAAAATATTTTGCTCTCTTTAGTAAATTTGTTTCTGGTGCAGATACATATTAGCAGTTCTGATATCATACACACTAGAAGTAAGCAAATATGTAAGGTTTCTCATTTGTCAGAGAAAGTTCATTCAAGGGCTAACCAAATCTATTGAATTGAAATATCTGGTATCATGATTCATTAGTATGCATATGAATATAGATACAGAAATATAGAAAGCATCAGGTCTATAGGTGAGCTAATACACATGTGTATATGTGTTTCCCTGGTAAGTACTCAGGACCATGCAAACCCCAGAAGTGAGCACCATGCAGAGTCCAGTGCTTAGGTTGGTGGTTTTTTTTTTTTTTTTTTTTGTCTTTTTGAGACAGGGTCTCACTATGCAGTTCAGGCTGGCCTTGAGCTCACTTTGTAGCCCAGGCTGGTCTCAGATTACAACTATTCTCCTGCCTCAGCTTCCTGAGGGCTGGGATTACAGGCATGTGCCACCATATCCAGCAGTGTTTAGTTTTGAATATGTTCCTGAATTTAAAACAAAAACAAGAATCATTTGAGAAATGTCTGAATGCAGGGCTGGGGCAGAAGACATAGCGATAAGCAGGCAACATCTTCAGTACAGAAAATATCTAGAAATGCTCGCAACAGAGAATGTTGCTGCAAGAGATAAGCTAGAAGCCACCATGCAGCGGCTCTCACAGACCAAAGATGGAACAATCTGGGTTACAAAATATATCTTGGCCGTATTAGCTTGCAATTCTTAGATTAAAATATCCATAGGTCTACCTTAATGTAAGTAAATAACTGATGAAACAAACAAATAATCAAATGAGAAAGATGCTTTAGAGAAGAATTACAATTACTAAAAGTGGGAGGAATGAGGGAAATTGATCAACCCTTAAGTGATATTTACCCCAAGAAAGTTCTATGATGGATACTAATAGATAGAAATTGATAAAAATTTATTCAGAAGCAGAATATTGTCATGGTCATAACGTATCTCCCACAAGATACTTATTAAGTCCAGAGGGGTACATAGTAACGTTGACAAGCCTGGCAGACATGATTTTAATAAGGGATCAAGGCTAACATTACCATGAATGAAACACATTCTCTCTGGAATGTAATATTATGTTTGGAAATCATGCACTGAGATGGGAGTAGCCTAACTTGTGAAACACTTTGCAAAAAAAATCAAGTATACCTTCAGCAAATACTGAGAAAAACTCAGGCAAATTTCAGTTGAGACACATTCCATAAAATAACTGACCAGTATTCTTCCAAAGTGTCAAGATTACAGAAGACAAAAGAACAACAGAACTAGATTAACTTCAAACTCTTTTTAGTGCTTTCATAAATAACATTGAAATGTAACATCAGTGGACTTGAGAACCAGCCACAGAGTGAGGAAAACAAGCAGACATAGCAACTGAGTACTGTGTTGAGTGTGGGGATGATTTTGGACTAGAAAAGGGATCTTGGTTGAAAAATTGGTGACCTCCCAACAAGGTCTAGTATTCAGTTCACAATATCATATCGGTGTGAAATTCCTCAATTTGACATTGTACTTAGGTTATATAAGATACTGGATAAAAGATGTTTTGAACACTATATTAGTTCTATATTTTTTAATTTTAAAAAGCAAAACAGAAAAAAAGATAGAAACAATACAGAATTTAAAATAAATAGTAGGAAATTGACACTAGTTAATCTAAAGCATACTGTTATCTTAGAAGTAGTTGATCAGGTTACAAGATTTAGGCAGGAAAAAAAATTATCAAACAATCGAACAATGAAAGCACAAACTGTTCTTTGGTTCTGTCATTTTTTGCAGACTTGGTAATTTCAAAGAAAGTTGAAAAGGACAAAAATTAATTTACTCTGATGAAATAAAAATGCTGTTGGGATTTGCTTCAAATAATGTTGACAACTGTTGGCCAGTATGCCTTCAAAGGGCTGCAGTTCAGTGGGGAAGCCAGACAATCTACCAGCGCAGAGCAATACGGGAAGGGAAGCAGAGGATTGCTGGGAGGAGAGGTGAGCTGTGCTCCAAGCACAAGAACCAGTGCATGCAAGGGCTTGGCTGGAGGGAAAGGCTGAAGTGTCACCAAGAAAGGAAGAGTCTGCAAACTACTCTAGTAATACAGCCGAGATCTTCCCAGCCAGGGCTGGGACAGCTCAGCCAGATTCCCTGTGTTTATACAACTCTGCAGCTGTATTCATAATTTTGACTTTCAACATATGTAGGTGATGATATCACAATTTTCTCCATCAAGACTCATTTCTCAAAACCATATCTCTACAGCCCTCTCTTCCTATCACCACCACGTTTTTTCATATGCCATAAACTTTGCAGCCTATTTTAAAAAAAATCCTTCAGAAGCAGAATACAAGTGACCTTCTGGGGCAACCGAATGAACTTCAGACCCCTTCTAGTGCATTCACAGATAATACTGAAGGGCAATATTAATGATTACTCATTTTCTGTTTGATCTGGCATGGATTCTGGAAGCTTCAGCTGTGGGAGTGGCTGTTCCCTATTGGACTCAGCGATTTTCTAGGGCAAGATTTGTCACAATATTAAAGCAGCTACTGTTCCCATGCTCAGTCAGCCTTGGAGTGCCGAATACAGAGGAAGCCAGGACCTCGCTCAGGTTGGTATCGCCTTTTAAATCTTCCTAAATGTTCTCTTGTCTGTTTCACTATGTGGTACTTTGTGTGAGCACTTCAAGCTCTTCTGCCTTGTGTGCTCAGGGTATAATTCAAGCATTGTTTCTTAGTTCTTTAAGGAAAAAAAATTCGATAATTTAGAAAATGAATCCAAAGTAGTTGATGACGTGAGAAAAGTAAGAGTGGAGTCATTTCAGCAAGCTAAATATACAACCCTAGGAGTGCCTGGAGGTGCACAGGAGTTTGCACTAAAGGATTGGACATTGAAGATGTGGCATTAGTGTGATTCCTATAGGTGCCCACACAAAAATACTAGGTCTTTATTTGGGAAGGTCACATATTTGGGAAATCACCTTAGCAATAAACGTGGATGTATGCTTCTGGGGTCTTGGAAGCCAAATGTCCAGCTTGGAAACCAATCCTCTATACCTGCCAATCCGAATGCAAACTTATTCTCTATAACCCATGTTAATGTTCATGAGCAGTCCTTTGTCATTTGCCAAGTAGCAGGACGTTTCTCCTCCTCCCCCTCCTCCTTTTTTCCTTTCCTCTTCCTTTCCTCTATCTCCTGCTGCACTTGTTCTTGCTTCTTTCTAATTCTCTTTGTCTTTTCCCCTCTTCTTCTTCCCTTTCCTCCTCTTGCAGTAGTGCTGAGACCATAAGGTGGGCAGTGTTTAAAATCTCAAAATGCAAATGAACATAAATATATAGGGCTTTCGGAGAATAAATCAGGTGAAACTGAATTTAACTTTTAGGAAAACCTAAGAATAACAATGCCGTTCTTTTTGAATTACCATGTTCTTAGTATAACAGAACATAAGCTAATTCCCTTGATTTGCCAAGTTAAATATTCTCCTAGGTTACACTGCCAATGTGCTTAACCAATTTTTTATGCAATTTGTCCCTTTTATGTAAATGACTTTCACTGTTTTTATAATTCTGTAAACAGAATTATGAGGATTATCACAATTATCATCATGATTCATCAATTTATTACCATAATCCTAGCTTATCATTTAATTTCTTTATACTAACTACACTCTTAAATGGTGAAGTCCTATAAAGGAAATGAAAAGCAATTATGTGACTTGAGGTACCATGCTGTCAGATACACAGACTGTGAATTGAATGCTGCAAAATATGCCATGATAGCAAATTAAGGCAACTTCTCTGCTTCCTGGAGCTCACAATCAAGTGAGTGTCTACAGGGAGGGACAAAACAAAACAAATCCCCAAAAATCAAGAAAACAAAAACTCAAACACACAACAAAACTTTAACCTTTTTAAGCTGTGAAAAATTAGTAGTAAGACATAACAGGAAAAAACTAATATGAATGTCAGAAGAACTGGGTTTGAATCTAAACTTTGTCATGTATGAGTTAGCTGGTAAACACAACACTCAAAATTTTGGAGGAAGAACCAGATGATTTCTTAGATCCTCTTTTTTTATACCTTGGGCAGTCCAGAGGGGATAACCAGATATATCAGAACAAGTATATAAGGTACCAAAGTCACTAAGTAGGACGTAACATAGTGAGAGTCAGTAGTGTCCTGGAATCATTGTCAGCATGCAAAGAATACAATTACACAGGAAAGCTTCAAAATATAAGAGGTCCTGTGAAAAAACCATAATACCTGTGGGCAAAGATACTGAAATGTGATGGAGAACATGCACTGCATGATATGCTACAAATAGCTTCTTTATATATCCTTAGGGAGCAACCCTGATGTAAGCATAAGAAAGGACACTTGTGAAAAATAGACAAGCAGCTGAGGCTTGGGTGATGGAGGAGCTGTATGGGGCAGAAAAGTCCCAACTTTGTGACCTTCTCCCAAGGCTCTGACCTGCTTAAAGAATGATGTTATTTGTTTTGAATCCTCACGAACTGATAAAGTGTAGCAATTACAAGACACATTTTGCTCTGTCAGTGTTTATGAGTCTTTGCTTGGTCTCCTTAGGGCAGGGACCAAGTCAGGCTGGTATCTCATTCCCTGTCAGCCCTAGTCGTCACTTGACACAGGGAAACTGCTCAATAATTTAGTTAGGAAGTAATTAAGTAATTGAATTCTTGCAAAAAGAACTGAGAGGTGTTATATACGTGTACTATCTGTCCATGATGAATATAATCATGATATATGGCAAACACGTACTAATAAAAATAAAAAGCAGATGAAGAAATAAAAAGGAAGTAATTAGGTAATTGAATGTGCACTTTTTACTGAAGCCTGCGCTTTGGTATGCAACCCCGAGCCAACTTGCCCAACTGCATTGCAGGTCCTGACTAGTTACCCTGCTACGTGAGCTGCTCTTCCTAGCTCCCTGCTATGTGCTTTTCCTTCAAGCAGCTCAGAACAGAACATTGAAAATACTTTGCTGGCTCATGAAAATTAATGCTAGGTACTGAAAATGCAAAACAAAGGGTCAATCCTGAGGAGGGGGTAAGATCAGTAACAACCACGGGCCAGTGTCACGGCACTGCAGAAACATTAGGTAGACCAGCTTGTGGTGCTGCCCAATTGGCAGCATGCAGGGATTTACAGCTCTTAAATTTGTATTAATCTCCTTACCTGATCTTTTTGGAACTACAAACAGGGATAGTCCACGGGCTAACAGATGGCCTAATTGTAGCTGCTCTTCTACTAATGTTGATAAGATCTTTAATTTCTTCTGAGTTAGAGGCCATTGAAAAACCCATTTCAGCTCTGTGATTTTCCATTGAATTGCCAGCGCAGTAATAGGTGGAAAATTCCCCGTGGTCCCCACCATAAATTTGACTCATATGCAATTCCAGGTCTACCTTGTTTTAGTAAAGGCTCAAATGGAAGTGTTCAGCCCTCTACATGCTTACCCAGACCTTTGTTTTCTTCCATCTTAGTCATCATCTTGTTGGTGGGTGATGTGTACTTCTGAGGGGCACATGTAACTAGGACAGTGTTCTACTCTTTCATAAGGTCTCTGCCTCATAAATTGATGAGAATGAGTTCAATAAATGGTGTCATAATGCCTGCCTGTCCTTCAGGGCCAATATACAGAAATGGTAGAGCACTCTGTGAGCCAGGCTGAGGGGAGCCTAAGCCTACCAGAACTGTGGAGGCAGGTCTAGTTTGGCCGAGCAGATGCCCAAGATTGGCTATTGGCTACGGTGACATCAGCTCCTGCATCCATCTGTCCAGTTAATGACTTTCCATTCAATTTAATAGTACAAGTAGGTCTATGAAGAGAAATACTCTGAGAAAAATAGATTTCTCTGCTCAGATGCTTAATCATCAGCTTCATGCAAGAGGGAGATGAATTAATTATGGGAAAGAGTAAAATATGAGCAATCAGACCACCAGGTTCAATTACCCAAATGTTGGTGGAATGTACTACAATGGATATTTCTTGATGACACTCACCATTTATTATAGTAAAAATTACAGTTAAGTCCTTTAGAAATTAACCTTGATTTTTCAGTAACTAATCCTGTGGTCCCTTCTGGTGGTGGCCCATAGATTCCAGCGGGAATTAAAAATGACTCCCTCCCCCCAGTAAATGAGTGTGGGAAGCTGCAAGTAAGTATAATCCTGCATTCTGGGTGGTTCCTTGAGGGAGGCACTTAATGTCTTGCCTTGTACTCATCCTGGTAGAGGAAGTGATGTTTGTCTGGTTTGAATTGGATGCAACGGTTTAATCGTGCATGGGGCAGAGGGACACTGCTTAACACTGTCCCCTTTGTTTATGCCTGGCCCCAGGGAAGGGTTTATCTGCCATTTCTCTGAAGCAGGCATGTGCCTTCCTTATGAAATGTAGACTTACACTCTTTTACCCAGTGAAAACCTTTCACGCAATGCAGACATGGAATACGTGGTAAGTCAGAGCCTGGTTTAGTAATAGCCTGCCTAGTTGAGGGGCTGGTGCCTTTTAGGCTCTGAGCAGCACCGGCAAGTGTGTCCTTGAACAATTAGAACATTTGATCATATCAGCCTTACAGGCAAGATGTTGGGATATCACCTGTGCCATGAATGCAGGAGTATGAGTGGTAAATCCAGTACTTTGGCATGCTTGTATGTAAGTAGAAAAGTCTTTAGTGTGAAACACTGAGGTTAAAGCTCATTTACACTCCTTGTTGATGTTCTCATATGCTAATTCACAAAGGAGTATTTTAGGTGCATTATCATGAGAAGAAATCCGTCTCTTAACAGCTTCTTGCAATCTAGCTGCAAATTTGGTATAAGTTTCTGTACAACTTTGGAGTATATAGTCATTGGGTATACCATCTTCTGGGACAGAAATCCATGCTCAATGTAGCAATTCTTTGCATTGTGTGCATGACTGAACCTTCAAATCAGCATATCCGAGCCAGATAGCATTTCCTGAGTAATAGCTTGTAAGTTTTCATCCTCACTATCTTGATTATTCTGAGTTTGTTCTGAAATGATTGTCTTTAAATGTGATTCAAAAAGTAGAAATTGCACTGATGATAGGCATGTGTGGGCAAGATGGGCTACATCACCTGGCACCATTTGAAAACCTTAATTATGTTATCCAAACAACCAAGAATATAAAGACCCTGGGCTCCATTGTCAAGCATGCCCTGCCTCAATTCTTTCAAGAGTAAAAGATTAAAAGCTGTGTACATACTGCATTTATGAGCCAGGTGTTCCAGTTCTGCCTCTTCAGTGACTGGAAAGCATAATGCATGTGAATATAATGCTTCATCACTGTACTTTAGCTTCCTTGGTGGAGGAGAAGGAGGGAGACTGTTTCTGATCTAAGTCTTCAGTATGGGGAGTGGTGAACTGTAGGAAGCACAGCGGCAGAATCATTATTTGCCAATTGGGGTGTAGAGAATGAAGCTGAGTGTGTGAGTAAATTGGAAAAGTTTTGCATTTCATTATGAATAGCTTGCGAAAGTGAATACATTTGATCATCCATATTTTTTAAACCATGTTTCATTTTTCTTCAGCAGCCCATTGGGGGTCATGCTATCATGATGATCTGACTCTTTCATTATGCTTATATAAGGGCTCTTTTCAATTTTTTCTGTCTCATTTGTAATCATTTTGTCAGCACAGTTAGAGTGTATTGGAATGGTAACTTGTTGGTCTGCTTTTCTTTGCTAAGCTCTGTTGCAAGGAGAGGGCCACTTTCATTAGGTTATGCATAGCTATTGTTTTTGGGTGGAGTTTTTGGAGCGGGCTTGTAGCTACAAAAAATCTCCCACCTACTTTATCCCAAAGTCTCATATTTAGTGTATCCACTTTGGGAAAGGAAGGATAGAAGTTAGCTATCTGATGGGGTAATCTAAAAACTTGTTTTGTGGTCTAGAGCTCGATCCCTGGTACAGATAAAAACTTGTTTTCTGATGTCTGCATTATGTAACAGCTTCATAATCAAGACTAAATTATTTCTTTTCTTCAGATAGAGAATGTGATTGCCCCATTGTTACCCTAGATGAACGGACTCCTAGGACAGATTCCTATTTACTACTTGTGTCTGAGCACTATAATTAGTAAAATGCTCCACTTACCTTTAAATTGGTCATGCAAGGTCTGGTGGGTTTCCAGCACCTTGACAGTGGCTGTTGTGGTTTGAAGGTCATGCATTCTGATCACACTGGAGGCCAAACATCAGGGACCTGGCTGAGAGCCACAATTGCCTGTTTTAAGGGTACAGCAAGGGGATAAAATATAAAACAGAAATAAACAGTAATAAATGATGAGTGACTGGCAAGTTGATGTCTCCAAATGGGCCAAGAGAGTAACACTCCAAGACAGCCACTATTTAATGGGTGTATATAGTGATAGATGGGGCTAGCAAGAGACTCAAATTTGGGGAAGACTCAGAGGCCTATGACTCAATGGGTAAGTATAATCCTGGCATGACTTAAAAGGGTGGAGACGATTTTATGCTGAGAAGGATCTTGCCCTGATTCTGTATCAAACAATTTAGCCTCACTGAATACTTAAGAACAAATGAAGCCTTGGAACCAAAGAACTGGAGAGGGACTTTGCTCCTGTCTCCTCCTCCCTGTTGGAGATGTCCTCTGGTTTTCAAGGCCGTTTCCAGGCTACCAGGTCCTTCCACAGGATGGGGCCTGTGCTGTGTGTTTACATCCTCAGTGTAAGGAAAATGGCATTGTGAGGCAGGTGTGGTGCAATTTCAGGACAGTGCACCCAGAGTGACAGCTTGATTCAAGGAAGTTTCTGGGACTTCCCTCTCTAATCCTTCCAGGAATATGCAGACCTATTTTGTATTTTTGGATCTCTAACTATAATTCTAGAGTATGTTTTGTTCTATGTACTAATTCATTCACTTACTCACTTTTAGTGAAACCGAAAGACTGCTAAGATGGCAGGGAAGCCAGTGCTTCACTACTTCAATGGACGCGGAAGGATGGAGTCCATCCGATGGCTCTTGGCTGCAGCTGGGGTTGAGGTAGGTTTTTAGTTCTTATGTTGGACCTAAAATTCACTTTATCAGAACAGTTTTCTAAGCCAGAAGAATTCTCCCTTGAGAATCTGTGAAAAATTTTGTCATAAATAAAAATATCCCTACTTACTAAAAAAATCAAACAATTTGACCAAATAAAATTATAATTTTCTTTCCAGCAAAAAAGCACATAAACAATTAAATGTATTTTTAAAATATATTTTAAAAAGAAACCTCAAATAGTTATAATGTATAGAATTTATTTGGATTTAAATGAATGATATAATTTAGGACATTTGTACAACAATTAGAAACATGAATGTTGGTTAAATACTAGGTGATAGTAAATATAGTTTATTTTTAGCATGCTTTTAGGTGATAGTAAATATAGTTTATTTTTAGCATGCTTTTAGGTGATAGTAAATATAGTTTATTTTTAGCATGCTTTTAGTTGTGGTGTTTTTGTTACTTTAAAAACAGTCACTGCCAGGTGTGGTGGAGCACACCTGTAGTCCAAGTACTTGGGAGCCCGAGGCAAAAGGATTGCTGCTTGTTTGAGGCTAGTATGGGCTACGAAGTGAGTTCAAAGCCAGTCTAGACTGCGTAGTAAAACCCTGTCTCAAAAACACAAAAAATAAAAGTAAATAAATAAATAAATAAAAGTCATGTTTGGGGCTGGGCAGGTGGCTCTGTGGTAATGCTCTTGCCTTGCAGCTAGAAAGCCTGGGTTCAACTCCCAGCACCAAAAACAAAACAAACAGGTCATGTTTTATAGACAGACGCATACCAAAGTGTTTCTATTGAAGTCATATGACACCTAGGACTGGCTGAACATTATGACAAGCATAGGAGAGAAGTTGAGAATACAGATAAATCTATATTAGTTTAGTTGGTAACTACTGGAGCTCTTTGGTGACTGATAGCAGGAAGATTTGTGCATTATGTGTATTTTACACATCATACTAGAAATTTACACAATAATAATGTAAAAACATACAAAAAATAAAACTGAAAGGATGGAGGGAGTGGACAGTAACAAAGTGCCTATTAAAAATTGAATACATTTGTTCAACAAGTAATTCGGGGAATATCTATTAAATGCCAGGTTCTGTGCTAGCTTCTCAGAATTTAAGGTGCGTAAGAGACCAGGTACCTGCCCTTTGGCAGACTGGATACTCTCAGGGCAGAGACAAGTAAATAGGAGATTTCAATAGGGAAATGGAAGAGAGCATTGCACTTTTAAGTATACCCCTGTAGCTTTTTAAAGGAAGGGAGATGCTGATAGGACAGAGTGGTGCCTTCCCTCTAGGCAATACTGATAAAAATGCTTCGCAGGACAGACAAGAGGTTCCTGGCAACTGAGTGAGGGTTTCTTGGAGAGGAGATTATGGATACTCTATGGATGTTGTTGCTCAGGTGACAGCAGCAAAGGAAGGTCAAAGGGTGTCTTAGCTACTTCCCTGTCACCGGAGCACAATAACTGACACCCACAATTTAAAGGAGGGAAGGTTTATTTTGGTTCACAGTTTGCAGAGGTTTTAGTCCATAGTTTCAGTCTCTAAGACAGGACGGAGTAACAGAGGGGCATCGCAGAGGAAAAGTAGCTCATGGTATGGAGGTAGAGAAAGAGAGGGACAGATAGAGAGAGAGAGAGAAAGGAAAAAGAAGAAAAAAAGAAGAAGAAGAAGAAGAAGAAGAAGTGGAGGAGGAGGATGAAGAGGTAGAGGAGAGAGAGGAGAGACATCTACCATTCATTCCAGGTCACACCCCCAGTGATCCACCTCCTCCACCCAGGTTTCACCTCCCAACATCACAGTTAGCTATAAACTCATCAGTGGACTGATCCACTGTGGTTATCACACATTCATGACCCAATCACCTCCCAAAGGCCCCATCTATGGGCCTTTGAGGCTTTAGGGAAATTTCTCAATACAAGTCATAACAGTGAGGTCATGTCCTGTATAGGGAACTTCTAATGTGCTTGATGGGCTCGTAGCAATGTGTTTACTTAAGCCTGGGAAACAGTCTTTCTCAGTCCTTCATAAATGTATGACTCCTTGGCCTGATCCTTTCTTAATTTCACAAAGAAACAAGTCCACAAAAATGCAAATGATATAGATCCAGACTTTGTTTTTTCTATAAATAAATGATGTGGTTTCACCATGTCCAGATGCCAGATGGGGGTTCTGAGATACATCCCAAGCCTCCAGATAGGATAAGCTCAGCACAAGAGGAGGAAGTAGGGTCAGTGTCCCCAGCATGGAAGGCTTCTACTTCTCCATTAAGCCATGACTGAGAAGGGTAGTGGGCAAAGGTACCTAGAGACCCTTGCTCAAACCTTCTGTGTTCTCTATGCCCAAAGACTGATAATTACAGGCTCATCCATGGCCATAGCCTCATCATCCGCACTCCACCTTGAACATTCTCCTGTGGTGAACAACCACAATTTCTAATGGTTTTGTGGATGCTATGCAAATTGGTGGCATACACTCTCCATCATCTGTGCTGCCTACCCTATCAGATTTTGGAAGTCAACACCAAATGCTGACTTACCAAGCAAGTGAGGAAGATATTTACCTACCTTTTCTTGATTACAAACTTCTCTTAAACTATGAAAGGAAAGGAGTGGTGTAAATTACACCACAGATCCAGTGGTGAAAAAATCTTAAATCAACAAACACATTATGCCACTGTAAATTACGCTACAGATTCAGTGGTGACAAAATCTTAAATTGGCCTATAATATACACTAAGAAACATAAAGGCTCTATTTGGATCTCACTAGACATCAATGGTTCTGTTGAGATTATAAAACTTTATAACTAAAGGAATTCCAAGTCCCTGCCCTCCAGTAACAGCTCTCCCAAATTGACACTTAACCATGGACTTGTTGGGATCGGGGAGAAGGGAAAAATAGAAATGAGCAGCTCTATGTGGTGATCTATGCCATTTCATGATGGATCTAATGGAAATTTCCAGGTGCCCACAATCGGACAGCCCTGTGTACACTGCCAGACTCAGAAATTTAATTTCTTCATTTTCATTATATCATTTTAGAGGCCATTTACTTTTAAAAGACTATGGAAATAACCAAGAAGCTTTTTTTTTTTTTTACATTTTCTTCCAGTTTGAAGAGAAGTTTGTAACATCTCCAGAAGATTTGGAAAAGTTAAAAAATGGTAAGATCAAGTATGTAAATGGCTCTGATGAAGGTTTTCACTATGAAGCTTGAATATTGTATTAACCAGCTTTCTTGTTGAAGCACAATACCTGACACTCACAATGTGAGGGAAGAGAGATTTAATTTGGTTCTTGTTTTCAGAATTCAGCCCATGGCTGACTGATTGCAAGAGATAAACATCATGGCAGAAGGGTATAGTGGAGCAAAGTTGCTTAGTTCATGACAACAGGGAACAGACTAGAGAAACAGTGCCAGAGAGGAATGGGGGCAACAGGCCATATACAGTACCCAAAACCACAACTCCACAGCACACGCAGCCACACCTAGGGACATGCTCTAGTGTTGGGCATTTCTTAATCCAATAAAGTTGACATATTCTCATTCATGGTCACAATCAAATAATCCTATATTCCAATAAAGAAAATACTAAGGTCATAATTCAAAGTAATATACTGAAATCCTTGTGGAGTTGTTCAGTCTCCTACCTGGCAATGTAGAGCATGGATGAAAAAAGACAGAGAGATCTGCAGTTGAAGGGGCTCTGTGACGACTGATTACTCTTAGTGGAACAAAAGGCCAAGAGTTAGAGTGCCCGAGTTTTAATTGGTACTAATCAGGGAGGCAGGTGGGGGTCAGAGCAGAATGCATAAAAAAAAACTTTGCAGACGTGGCATTCAGAGGAGGAACAAAGTACTCTGCACCTGGCACAGAGGCTTCCAATTAGTAGTACAACAGATAACCTGATGTTTGAAAGGATAGCACCTGTCCTGTCAGGAAGGTATCATTTTTGCTGAGTCCCATGGCCTCAGCTGAGCTGTTACCTCTTGCCTGAGCCCTGAAATCTCACAGGCTCCTGCTCAAGCCTCCAGTCCAACTGTTAGCAGGGGAGCAAATCTTGCCCATGTGCCTCTGCTTTGTCATCCTGAGACACTCTGATGCTTTGGCTAAACTCAGTCACATTCTTTTGGCCAATGAAGGGAACACCTCCTTCTATATAGTCAGCTCCGCATATCACAGCAAACGGGGTTGAAGGACAGGTCAGGTAAAGATGGAGACAAGGGACTTCATTTCCCAGGGGATTGCAGCTGGGAAGTCTCCAACTCTAATGTAATATAACTATTCCACATACAACTGGAAACACAACTCCCCAAAGTCTCAGCAGCTCCTGAAGTCCAACTCCAAGTCCCTTCTGAGACTCAAGGCAAATTCTTCGTTATGAATCTCTGCAAAAAGAAAAAAAAAAAAACTAGTTACACAATCCTGAGCTTACAATGGCTCAGGTAAACATTCTCATTCCAGAAGAGAAATAGGGGCATAGAAAAGAGCAGGACCACATCAAAATGGAAACCCGGAAAGGTGTACAGAAAGTCCAGTGGCTCCATATCTGGTATCTGAGAAACTCAATGGTAAAATGTAAGTTCTGAAAGACTTGGGAGACCCATTCCTGTGATCATGTCAGTCATAGCCTACAAGGCTTCTCTCTTGGGCCCGTTGTACTCTTAGCCCACAGTATTTCTTAGCTGATGTTTCAGGATCCTGGCATTTCCTATATCTCCACTGTGCCATTCATACTCACAGACACCATGCAACACTCATGTTGTAGGGGTGGTAGTGGAGATGATGGAAAAATAGTAAGTGGTAAAATATGAAATGTATCCTTTCAGGGATCTTCCAACTCAGGAATAAAAAGGGCTAGACCTCTTTGAGTATTTGTCACTAAACAATCCTCACAACCCTGTATATGATCTCCTCTTGCTTTCTCTGCTTTGCTTGAGCTATAGTCAGTTCACGATCCCACATTGTTCACCTACTAATGTAGGCACAAGGATAATATTAAGTGACAGGAAGAGAAATTTATGGGGCAGTTATCATGAGCTTTTTCATTTATGGCTTTTGGGGAGTAGATATCCCAGCCGCACTGAGACTGACATCACTATGTAAAAACTTTTCTTAAAAACGTTTATAAATTTCCTCATGAAGGAACATCATGAATGTTACGTTTGGAGCTTACCTTGAAACATTCTGACAGTCTTTGTCTTAGTTAGTTTCCTCATTTCTAAGACAAAATGCCTAAAAATCAAAGAAGAAGAAGAAGGAGTTTATTTGACTCACAGTTTATAGACATTTTAGTTTGTAGTCAGCTGACCCCAAGGCAAGGTGGCATGGCAGAGGAACATCACAGACTAGTAACAGTAAATGGCAAAGCAGGGCAGGTAGAAAGCAGTGGCAGTGAAATAGTAAGCTGTAAGTGATGCTTTTTCAGTTCTTTATAGTCTATCCAGGCCACACCCTCTTACAGCAAGTAGCACTCACACCCAAGATTGTCATTCCCATTATCCACATGTAGAACTATGTCAACCCAACCAGAGGATTAATTTAGTAATCACACACCCTTAATCTCAGCATCACACACTCTAGATACAGCCGCCTCTGAAAAAGTCCCACCTATGACTGTATGAGGCTTTGGAGGAACATCTAGATAAAAGTCATAGTAGTATTCATGAAGATGAATAAAACACACTGAAAAACATGAGATATTTGATATGTAGCTGGGAAATGAAAGACAAATGAGTAGGTTAAAAAGCAAAAGAAAGGTTGATAAGAAAATAAACTACATAAAGTTAGGAATAAACTGCTATTTTATTTGAAGATGACTGAGTTATATTTCCCCCTTGTTTTAATTTAAGTGATTTGTACAAATATAGTCTCATCCTCAGACATTGGGAATCATAAACATTTCACCATCTTTTTACTTTCCTTTTTCCAATAGATGGGCTTTTGCTGTTCCAGCAAGTACCCATGGTGGAGATGGACGGGATGAAGATTGTGCAGTCCAGAGCCATTCTCAACTACATTGCCACCAAATACAACCTCTATGGGAAAGACACGAAGGAGAAACTCCTGTACGGTGTATTTTTGGCTTTTCCATGGGGCCACCAGGAACATTTAGGTTCCACATTGACTGAGCAGCACCGTGGCAGGAAGATCATGAGCAATAACAGGGCGGGCTTGAGAGCCAGGCATGGTGGTGCACACCTGTAATTCTAGCATTTGGGAGGCTGAGTTAGGAGGATTACTTTGAGTTCAAGACCAGCCTAGGTTACATAGTAAGTTCAAGGTTCATCTGAATTATACAGAGATATATTGTCTCTAAAAACACAAACAAGCAACTGGGCGGACTCAGACATAATCAATGAGGCATAATAGTAAAGTCCTAGGAAATAAGGAAAGAGTATAGTTGGGTACACTCAGATGACTATCATTCTATCAAGGATGAGTTCTCAGGCGCAATACAGTATTAGATGCTTCAAACCAGTGACGCATGAAATCACAGATGTGATGAAACTGTGACTCTAGGAGCACAATAATTTATAATTTGGACTTTTGTCAACAGTTTGGGACAAGTGACACAGATTTTGAGAAATCTCGAGATTCTCGAAATTCAAGAAAGAGGAATTTTTGAGTGGCAGGACCCAAAGGACTTAATTTCCCAGTTTCAGAAATTATAAAAATGATGACCCAGACCTAAGTTACCTGCTTATTCTATGCACATGTCAGCCTGATGAATATTAGTGGTGCTCGCGATACCAAGGCTAACTAAAGCATTTCATGTGGGGCTAAAACAGCCAGAGCAACTCTTTAAAATCAAGGCTAGGGATCTGGGGTTTCTCTTCCTGGCATGGAGCTGCTTGATTGAAAATAAAATCCTGCATGAAATTGCTGGCAGTTCCTCAAAAAGTTAAAAATTGAATTATCTAGCAGTGCTTCTACTAGATATATATCCACAGGAAAAGGAAATTTTTTTAGATGTTTAGAAATATACTTATCAGCATTACTTAAAATTTTCAAAAGTAGAAACACCCCAAAGATCTAAGAATGGATGTATAGAGGAAAAAACTGTACTGGAGACATACAATGATCATAAAAAGAGATGAAGTGGTGATGTATTATATAACGGGAATAAATTCTGGTAATACATTGTATATACAAAGGAAAGGTGACACAGAAGGCCACATATTCCATGATTTTCCATGAAATGTTCATGACATTAAAATTCATAGAGACTGAGAATATATTAGTGGGTTCCTAGGCCGTAATTAAGGGGAGTCGGAAGTGGTTGCTGAAGAATACAAGATTTTTTGAGAGTAGGTTAATAAAAATGTTCTGAATAGTGAATGTTAATGTTTATAAAATTCTATGAATACAGTAAAAACACGAGTATTATATTTTTCAAGGGCTGGCAGCTAAGGTGTGTGAATATGCGTCAGTAAAGCTGTCATATAAATTTGAAAATAACTGTAGAAAGCCCAGCTTGAAATGGCAAATAGAAAGGTCTCTTATGGCATGAACTGGTTGTAACTGAATTTAAAAACACACCAATGAAGGGGCTATTTTAAGCATAATAGTTAGAGCTGGAAATAAGGCCAAGGTTGGAAAGCGTGTTTAAAGGATTGTGAGAGTGTGTTTCAGGGGAAATAATTGGCAGAACTCCTAACATGTGTGTGACAATGAGCCTCTGTGTAATGGGAGTCAAAAGAACAGAGATGAGCTTGAGGATCTGCGCCAGAGACTCTGTCACCTGCTTGGTTTCTAGGCACATGTGAAGAAGATAAGATTGTGTACTAGCAATTGCAAGTGCTGTTTGCAGTTTTGGTGGTTACATACAGTGATTCCACAAAGATTGCTCCTCCCTGTGAATCTGCAGCAGGCACTGATGCTGTTTGTACCTACATTTGCCTCATGGATATAGCAAAAATTTATATATATATATATATATATATATCCTCATAGATTGTTATAAGGTGTAATGTTAATGTTAATACATAAGTAAAACTCACAGTGTAATGACTAACATATAAAAAGTATCCATAGAAGTTGAATTACTTTGTAATGCTTTTTTTTCTTTGTACTGGGGATCAAACTCATGACCTCATGCATACCAGGAAAGCGCTTGAACTGCTGAGCTAAATTCCCAGGCCCTAGTTTTCCTATTTACTTAGATTTTAAACTATAAAGTCTAAGAAAAGAAATATTGATTGGATATGTTTGTCTTTCAGGATTGATATGTATACAGAAGGCATGGTAGATTTATATGACTTGATCTCATCTCTGATAATGACTCCTCCCGATCAAAAAGAGAGCAAGATGAATTTGATTAGAGACAGAGCAAAGAATCGTTTCCTCCCTGCCTTTGAAAAAGTAAGTGAGTCTTCTCAGCGTTTGGGAGCACTTAATTCCGAGTTTTGGAGAAATGCCATGGCTTGGTGCTCCTAGAGCCTTAGCCTTCCAGGAAGTCCTCAACACAACAGCATGGAAACAGTGAGGCTCGTGGAGATGTCTAAGCACGAACTGAGAGGAAGCATTATATGATTATACCAAAGGTAAAATTTTTGAGCCAAAGTTTAGCTTCTTATGTCTCAAGCTAGAATTTCCTCCTTGATGGGATGTTATATTCACAAGGAGAAATTGGTGGGTGGAGACTGAGCCACTCTTCAGATTGTGTGGATCTGCAGCAGGCCCTGGGCTTGCGTCCTAGAGCAGCCTGATGAGAACAGTATGGCACACAGTATTCTGACCCTGTGTAGAGAGACATGGCAGCAGATGCCAATTGGAGAATATTGTAGTGTTTTGGGGAAGAGTGCAAAGACTATAAGCAAGGCTGATGGTAAAGAGGTGATAAGAAAGAATCCTACAGAGATTTGAGGGTATGGCTTTCAGTCTTGAGAAGAGGGCCATTCAAACTGAAGATATAAAGGTCACCATTATAAATGTAGTGTCTACCTTAGTTAACCTTATTTGTGAAGGTAAAGAAAGAATATTTCAAGAAAAAACCACTTGAACTTAAGCGAAATAAACATCTAGGTCCCCCAAAAGATTATAAGGGACATAGAATCACACAAATAAATGAGAGAACTAACCCATCAACACTCATCTCATGAAGCATTAAACTTTCATTTCTTCAGTAAAAGTTAATTCATTGCTGGTTAGCCCAGTGAAAAAAATCATGATTTTAGGAACAATCAGACATACCACTGGGGATCTTGTGGGTTAGGACATACTACATGGTGAAAACTTCTCAGACATTTAAATGCTACGCCAACAGCTCCATGCAAAATAAAGTGAGATTAATATATATATACTGTAATATATATATATATTATATATATATTACAATATATATATTGTATATATATATTATGTATATATATAGTATATATATATTATTGTAATATATATATTACAATTGTAATATATATATTACAATTGTAATATATATATTACAATATATATATTGTAATATATATAATATATATATTACAATAAGGCTTTTGATGTTGTATTCTGTTTTTGTATCAAAGGTATTTACTGATCTTTTAAAGAGAATTTCTCATTAAAGGTGATGTCATGTTTACTTTTGCTTTTTATTTGATCTGATTTCCATATTACAAGAGTACTTAAATAGTCACATGTCTTGCAAAAAGTTTACTGTATAAATTTTATACAGCCACAAAAGTGGAAATACATGTTGAATGAATGCATATTTACCATCCAGATATGTTGCTCTATCATGTGTCCATGTCTCTACCTCTCTCACCATCAGTCAAACATAGAACTTTTCATGCACTGCAAAGCTACAGATATCAGTACTGTTCATTGCTAGGGAACTTCCATGAACATTATCCTAGTCTAAGGAAACAGTCAGAGCCCATCTTGCAAAGGAGATGATGAATTTGAGTTAGCTGAGGTTTATATCAGATCCCAGGGAGGCAACCAGAACATGAAGAGAACAGAGACAAGGAGGAACCTACGCATTAAAGTGGTCTGCACATGTGTGAAGGGTGCTGCTGTGAGGCTGGAGCTGCTGCCTGCATGGAGAGTAGAGGGGAGCCGTGCATCCCAAGGGTTCAGGGCTGCTCCTCTCAGTTTGTGGGAGGATGGAGACGTGGTGCAGCAGGAGCTGAGTCCCTTGGCACATGTGGAAAATATGGAGAAAGAGGGTAGCATGGGCATGAGAATGAAGGGGGTTCCTGGGAGGCACCATAGGAGTGGTAGTGTCCACTTCTCACCCTCCCTCATGAGTCAGGGCCCTGATAAAGGCCTGCAGCTCCACACTCATCATGGAAGCAGCAGCAAGGTAGACTGGGGTGAGAGACTCAGAGAGAAGCTGGGTTCCAGTCTGATGCTGCCTGTGTTCAGTCTGACTTCTCAAATTCTGCAGGTGTTGAAGAGCCATGGGCAAGACTACCTTGTTGGCAACAAGATGAGCAAGGCTGACATTCTTCTGACTGAACTTTTGTACATGGTTGAAGAGTTTGATGCCAGTCTTTTGGCCAACTTCCCACTGCTGCAGGTGACTATTCCACTGCCCTAGCAGAGGGAGCCCTACATCTCCCACTGTGAATCTCTTATTTGGATGCATGGTACAGTTCTGACTTCCAGCCTCCTCTAGGTCTTCAACCCCTTCCCTCATGCCTCCAAAGCAACCATCTAGACCTTGAATTTAGAGAAATCTTTTTGTGCAAAGAAATAATAACTGCATGCTGTTTCAAGAATATTTACCTTTATAAGGAGTAGAACCAAGGACCCTGCATCCCTCTTGCTGTCTCCCCCACTTTTAGACCTTGCTCCTGATCTATGTAGGATTTCCTTTAGCTCAGATGTCCTTGTCTTTGCACATTGAGTCCATCTGAACAGGTGCTGATTTATCTGTTCTCTTTCCCTCAACTCTGGCTCCAATTATCAGACATTACATTACTGTGTCCATAGTTCCCATCCTGTAAACCTGTCCACAAACCACCAATATCCATAAATACCATTAGTGTGAAAGTTGGTTCTGTCTGACCCCTGATTAATATTTTCTATCTTCATTTCCAACTCGATCGTTCCACATTTACCTTTCTTTGCTTAACTACATGTCCCTGCTTGCATCTGGCAGACACTGTTCTTCTTCATGTTACCCAAAAAATGAATGACAAGAGTGCATGTCTAAGAAGGTCAGCTAGAGGAGTAGTGTTTGGAATATGCAAAGAATTCAAAAACTTAGCCTCCCCCATAAAAGTCCCATTTAAGGCATGGGCAACTGAAATTGGCAGATATTTCTGAGAAGAAGTATAGATAGCCACTAAGTACATGAAAAAATCCAACATGTCTGGCCATTAAAGAAGTGCAAATTAAAGAACACTAAGATTCTATCTCATTCTAGAAAAAAATGACTACGTTCACAAAATCAAATCATAACAAATGCTGGTAAAGCCGCAAGGAAAAAGGAACCTTTCTACAAAGTTGGGAATGTAAACTAGTACAATCATTGTGAAAATTAATATGTAAATCCTCAAAAACTAAAACTACAAATTCCATTTGAACCAACCATTCCCTTGTAGATATCCTCTTGAAAGAGTTAAAGACATTTGGGGAAATCCAAAATGGCAGAGTACTGAGTGTCAGCTACTCAGTTTCTCTAGAATGAAGTGCTGAGAGTTTGGAAACAACAGTCTAGACAGAAATCAAACAAAATCCAAGCCACACAGGAACCACAAAGGGAACTGACAAATGAGAAGAAAATAAGATTCATTGCTACAGAAGAAACAGCTCGCTGTTGCAGACCTGAGACAGTGAGGTATGGTTAGAGAAGCTGTATGCTGACCTAGCAGGTGGGGAGTCAGTGAAAGCAACTTAGCTTCTTATTGGGAGACTGACACCCGATCTGGACTGGGAGAGTCATGTGTAGTCGGAGGCAGCAGTGGAAACATGAGACACTTTCCCAAGCAGCCCACCCTAGAGTCATCAGTTGGTGAGTGAACCAGAGTGTTGCACTGAACACAGTTGTGTGGGACTGGTTGGTGGGACTGCCATTTTGTATCAAAAGGTTTAAGCTTGAACACCAGCAGCAGAACACTTCCTGGGTTACCGAAGTGCCAGCATCCAAGAGTGGAATTAAAATAAGGGCCGTTATGTCACAATAGACAACTAGCAGCTGGACAGCAGACTGAGAACTTGACTGGGAGGTAGGAGCTGGGACCCAGACTCCATTCCAGCTGCTGCTAAATGCAGATCTTAGCCCTAGTTACAAAGGACTAGAAGTAGCCCCCTCCTCTGCAATTGGCAGCACAAGCAGACAAGCAGCCTTGGCCTGTGGTGGGCAAGGGCACACCCCACTTTGGTACAGTGGCACAAGTAGGCAAGAGGCCTTGGCTAGGCGTGGGACAAGGTTAAGGCCCTGTGACCAGTGATGCAAGCAGGCAAGCAGCCGTGGGTGGCAAAAGGACAAGGACACTCCTCTCACCCTATGAACAACTCGTGTATGAGGAATCAGTAGTGTGGCCAGGATCAGCTCCTCACTCAGCAGTAATCATACTGCAGACCTGGTGGGGTTGCTCAGCACAGATTCTGGCTCTGACTAGGGAAATAATATCAAACTGGGGGCACCAGAGGAGTTTTTATTTGAGGCAGGGTCTGGCTATGTAGTTCACGCTGGCCTGTACTCACAATGTAGCGCAGGCTGGCCTTGAACTCACAGCAGTCCTCCTGTTGAGGAGAGGGTAGAGGTACGGGGGAAAGTAACTCAGATATATCATGTGCAGGCCAAATTCCCTGTGACAAATGTGATTGTTATGTATACCTAAATTGTACCAGCAAACTTAATTAAAAAAGAGTTAAAGACACCCTATTTCAGTGACACATGCATACCCATGTTTACAACAGCACAATTCATAAAATTTAAACCTTGGAGGCAAACTATACGCCCATTAACAGATGAATGGATAAAGAAAAAATATATTCATATACAATAAAGTCCTACTCTGTCATAATTAAGGATAAATTCAAGTCATTTTTAGGAAAATGGATGCACCTTGATAGCATAATTTTAAGTGAAATAAATGAGATATAGTTTTAATAGTGTGTGGTTTCTCTTATGAGAAATCCAAAACATAGATGAAGAGCAAAGTAAAAAATCAATAATAGGAAATAGGCTGATAGATCTTTTACAAGTTGGAAGAGGACTAAGAGATGGAGGGAAAGGAGAGAGAGAAGAGAGGAGAAAGGGATAGGATAGAATTAAAGTTTATCATATACATGTACCAATTCTCCACAAAGATCGTGATCATTTTGTACTAATAAAAATCAAAAATTGAACAAAGGAAGGCAGGAAAGACTTAATAAAAATTTTAAAAGGTGTTCAAGGAAGATGCTATTGAGCTATGCATTCTGTCTCTTATATTCCTTATGAGTGCGTGTGTGTTTCCAGCTACACATTGGTGCAATAGAACCACTCAGTTTGTCTTTTTTTGGGAAGCTGGGGAAAGATTTCCATGATTTTCCAATAGTTGGTTTGTACTTTAGACCCACTACTGAAACTATAATTTGTGTGTTGCAGGCTCTAAAAACCAGAATCAGTAACCTGCCGAATGTGAAGAAGTTTCTGCAGCCTGGCAGCCAGAGGAAGCCTCCCATTACTGCAGAACAGTTAGAAGAAGCAAGAAAGGTGTTCAAGTTTTAGTTAAACGGGCATTGACCAAGCCCATGCATGTGAAACATCTAAATTTTACAATAATAAAATTCTTTGCCTGAAGGTTGATCCTGGCTTTTATGGGACAATAAGCCAGTCCTGATTGCATACAGTAGTGGCATAATGGAATTCCTCTGAAAAGTCTTAATTTTGACTTTTTTTTGTTAGGATCTGGTGTGAAATCAGATTTTTTTTTATTTTGAAGAGAAAAAAATCAAACAAAATAAAACAGAGTAGAGTCAATCAACACGAAACAATGAACATGGTACATGACTTCAAAACAAGATAAAAGGAAATCAATAAAGGCTAACATAATGCCTCTTGTTATCTTCAAAATAACTGCCTATACCATCAGGCATAATAAAAATCAAACAAAATAGTACAGAATAAAATCAATAAGAATGAAACAATGGAAGCAATACAGGACTTCAAAACAAGATAATAGTAAAACTATAGTGACTACTATAATGCCTCTTGTTATCTTCAAAGTAATTGCCTACATGATCAGACGTAATACAATCAAACAAAACAAAATGGAATAAAGTCAATCAAAACAAAACAATGAAAGTAATATAGGACTTCAAAACAGGATAATAGGAAATCAGTAATGGCTACCATAATATATTTTGTTATTTTTGAGACAGCTGTCTATGCCATCAAATATAATAAAATTAGACAAAGCAAAACAGAATAAAACCAACCTAAACAGAACAATGAGAACAATACAGGTTTTAAATCACAGTTGTAGATTAACAATGACCACTGTCTTCCCTTTTTAGACACTTCTTCCCCTTTTACTTTCACAATATGTATTGTGCATTTTGGATCCCACTAACTCCTTTAGTTTCTTATACTAGGGAGACAACACAATATTCACCCACGTGACTCTGAACCATTTCACCCATGAGCATGATCTCAAGTTGTCTCCATTTACCTACAAGAACCTTGAAGTTATCTTTCTTTATAGCTGAGTAGCTTTCCATTGAATCAAAATGCCATGTCTTTCTTGTCCACTCTGAAGCTGATAGGCAAGTTAGCCCCACTTCTTTCTGGTTCCCTGTCACATAGAGCATTGTTTTCTCTCCTTTGACTTTCATTCTGTGAACCCCCTTTCAAGTTAAATGTGTTTCTTGTATAAAGCATATTGATGGATCCTGTTTCCTGATCCATTCTACCTGTTTCTTTTTATAGGTGAACTGAGGCCATTTATATTAATAGTTATGGCCACATGCTATTTTCTGCCATGCTATTTTCCTGCTGTTGGTTGCCTACTTTTCCCCTCCATTCAATTGTCTGCCCTGCTCAGTGATCCCCCCTGCCTCGGTTCCTGGAAACATGGACTTTTTTTTTTATCTCTCTCTAGAGTGTCCTTCAGTATTCTTTTCAGGGTTGGTTTGATGGTCATGAATTTCTTCAGTTGTTCTTTGTCATGGAAGTATCTTGTTTTTCCATCAATTTTGAAAGATAGTTTTGCAGGGTACATCAATCTGGGTTGGAAGTTGTTTTCTTTCAGTACTTGAAATACTTCACTCCAAACTCTTCTTGACTTGATGGTTCGTGTTGAGAAGTCTGTCATGATTCGGATAAGTTTTCCTTTATAGGTGGTCTGTTTCTTTTCTCTGACAGCTTTTAATATTCTGTTCTTGTGTTGAATCTCTGGGATCTTGATTATTATATGTCTGGATGTAGATTTATTTTGGTTATAGCTTGCTGGAGTTCTATATGCCTCACTTATCTGAATGTCATTTCCTTGTCCCCTGCTTGGGAAGTTTTCTAATATTATTTCTGTAAATAGACTTTTAATGTCATTTATGTTGACCCCTGCTTTTTCACTCACACCTATTATTCTTAAGTTATGTTTCTTTGGGTTGTTGTGCAGTCATTGAATTGTTAGTTCTTGGTTTCTTGTTATTTTTTTTAAATTTTATTTTAAAGGGGGTAAAATTAAACAACAAAACAGAACAGAACATAAGAAAGCATAAATTTCAAAGCTAGACAACCAGAGATCTTTATTATCTGTCATATTATCTCTTGTTTTCTTCCAAATGGTTGTCCATATCTTTGCATATGGGGAGCTTATACTAAGTAACATAGCCAATCTTTTCACAAGATGTGTAGTTAACTGGCTCCCACTTGCTAAGGGGGGGACACATGGGACAGGGGACAGGATGACATGAGATGTTTGATTCTCAGCCCGCGTGCCGGCAGGCTCACAGCCGCACCCCAGAGAGGGGAGGAGTTCCTTGTTCTCCCGGCACGCGGAATCAACTGCATGGTGCAGATCCCCCCACACCAAGGTCTCTCTCCTTTGGGCTGACGAAAGTCTGCCACACTCATAGCTGCCCCCCAGAGAGGGGACGAGCTCCTTGTTCTCCTGGCACCCCAAGTCAACCACATAGTGCAGGTCCCAAGGCACCAGGTTCTCTCCCCTGCAGGCCCCCGAAAGTCCGCCATACTCACCTGCTATTTCTTTCTGATGAATTGACCATTCCATTTCCAAATTTCTGAAATGGCCAACAAACCACAGAAAGAATTCTCTTTAGGCTCCTGTTTGAAGCCAGCAGCTATAGCAATCTGCTGGCCTTGCTTCAGGGCCATTCCTTGTTATTTTTAAGAGATCTTTCCTTTCACGATTACAAGCTGCAAACCTGTCTATGATAAAAGTCTATCTTCAGTTTTTTTCAAGTGGTTTTGCCAGCTTTCAATGGAGTTTTTAATTTCCTGGATATCTCTTTGAATCTGTTTCATGTAAATCTTTTCTGTATTGTTCATTCAAGGCATTCCTCATTTTCCTATGCTCCTCTATTTGTTTTTATCTATGTCTTCTTTAGAGGTGCTTAGAAATATTTTTGTTAAGTTTTTCTTCTTTTGCCTGAGTATTACTGTTCTGATTTTTTTATAGCTTCCTGAAGTCATTTCTTTTCTTCAGTTGCCATCACTTCAGAAATTTCAGGTGTGCAACCCCTGATCTCTTCTGTGTTTGCATCTTCTGGGTTGCTCTGCTTGGGTTGGAGGCCAGAGATTGCCTGTTGTTTCTTCATCTTGACATATTCCTGGGTTCTTCCTGACAAGTGGGTAGTGGGGTCCCAGGCATTTCCTGCATTGGCTACAATTTCTCTGAGGCGAGACTGTTTGGTTCTTCTAGCCAGTGCTGGCTAGGGATATTTGATGGTGGCCACTAGATGCACTAGTGCAGGGCTGTCTGCTGCTTTTCCTAGCCTGCACTGGCTCCTTGATGGCTGGTGGAGTGCGCACAGAGTGGGGTTGGCCCCCACCTCCAAACCAAGCTGGTCACTGGCAGGAAGCCCCCATGATAGCTGTTGGGGTGCACATGAGGGCGAGGCTGGCTGCCACATCCAGACTGAGCTGGTTACCAGTGGAAAATCTCTGTCATGGCCACTGGAATGCACGTGGGGGCAGGACTCAGTCTGAACAATTTCCATCGGTCTGCACCATAGGAGCTGCTAGAGGAAGCTGGCAGCAGTTCTGGTTCTGGGCTTATCCCACTTGACTCCAAAATGCATCCTGGCCAATCTCTGTCTCCCACAGAAGGACTGAGTCTTCTGCACTCACCACAAGCCAGGGCAGTCCTCCACATCTGCTGCTCCCCTCCACTAGTTTGTCTCTTTGCAGAGGCCTCTGGGGTCGCCAGCCACCATCCTCATTGTGAACGTGCATCTCCAGGTTCCAACAGCTACTCTTGAACAGCAGGTCTGGCTCTGGGTCACCAGTTACCACCTTCTTCTTCATTTAAGTTTTTCTTTTTACTCTTTCTTTGGCTTCAATTCTCACTTTAGATTCTTCCTGGGTCCAGAGGACCCACTTCCTTCCTTGTCTTCCCCATGATGCTATATTCCAGTGTCTGGACTGTGTCTCACAGAGAGGCTGTTTACTCTGCTGCTTATTGTTCCACCATCCTCTTGGAAGCCCCTCTAACCCAACACATTGATTGGAGTCCAGTCTCTAAAGACTTAGGTACCATGAATCATTTCCCTCACAGTCCTCCTGAAATGCAGGCTGACCACTGTGTGTACACCTCTGTCACTGTGCCATATCTCCTGACATCCTCAGTAATAATCACACTCACTTGAAACCACCCCAGATCTACTCTTTTCTCATATTTGTAAGACTCTGCTATTTTTATTCTGCATATGTCCAAAGCCTTCAACTGGCCTTTAGCCCAAGTCCATGGTCCAATTGTTTCTGTATTATTTGTTGATGTAAGGACAGAAGCTACAACATGCAGGGTTCTTTCCTTTATGTCTTTTTTTAAAACAAAACCAAAAAAGGATTAAATGATACATAATTTTTTAAAAAGTAGTTGAAAATTAGTATTAGTTAATATATTGCATATTGTTATCTTAAAAGTAGTTGTTCAGATTACAAGATTTAGGCATAAAAAATGATCAAACAATGAAAACACAAACCGTTTTTTTGATGAACTTACAGAGATTAGTAGTATAGTTATCTATCATATATGTACATATATATACATATATATATACACACACAGACACATACATACACACACATATATATATATGTATACCTATATACATATAATCTTTTCCCTTCTTTCTTTTCTTCTTTCCTCGATCTCAGTTCTTTCCATTTGAGCACTTTCTATCCCTTTTATTTTCACAACATTTATTGTACATTTTGTATCTTTTTACTCTTTCAGTTTTTTTATACTTGGGAGATAACATGATGTTTACACATGAATTTGATTTATTTCAGTTATGAGAATGGTCTCAAGTTGCAACCATTTACTTGTAAAAGCCTAAAGTTTATACTTCTTTATAGCTGAGTAATACTCCTTTGTATAGAAATACAACATTTTTAAAATCCATTCCTTGATTGACAGGCATTTGGCTTGTTTCCAAGATTTGGCTATTACAAATTGTGGTGCTATAAACATGAGTGTACATATATCACTGTGGCATGTTGTTTTCAATTCTTCTGGGAAAATACTCAGAAGGGGAAGAGCTGGATTGAACGGGACCTCCAATTCTAGTTTTTTGAGAAATTCTTACACTTATTTCCACAGTGGTTGCATCAATCTGCATTCCTACTGACATGGAAAAGTGTTTCTTTTTCTCCTACAGCTCTGCCAGCATGCATTATTGGTTGACTTCCTGATGATTACCATTGTTTCTGGAGTGAGATGGAATCTCAGTGTTGTTTTATGGTATTTCTTAAATGGTCAATGATATTGAACATTTTTTATATATTTGTTTGCCATCTTAATTGCTTCATCTGAAAAGTGTGGATTCATCTCAGATGTCTATTTTTGAATAGAGTCTTTGAATTTGGGGGGACCTAACTATTTTCAGTTCTTTATATGTTCTAGATATAAGTCCTTTGTCTGAGGGACAACTGGTTATATTTTTTGTCATTCTGTGGGTTGTCTTTTCACTCTGTTGATGATTTCTTTTGTTGTGTAAAAGCTTTTAAGTAAGGCAACATCCCATTTGTTGTTTCTTTGTGGTATTTCCCATGTGGTCTGGGTTTTGTTCACAAAGTCTCTGCCTACACTTATGTCTTCAAGATTTCTATTTTCTCTTCCAGTAGATTGTGTTTCTGTTTTAATATTTACATATTTGGGCTAGAGATATAGCTTGGCAGCATAAGTGATTGCCTGGAAAGCATGAGGTCATGAATTTGATTCCCAGTAACAACAGCAACAACAACAAAAATTTAGATTCTTGATCCATTTGACTTGGTGCGTGGTGATACACATGAGTCTAATTTTAGTCTTTGGCGTATAGAAAGCCAGTTTTCCCAGCACAATTTATTAAAGACTGTCTTTCTTCCAGTGAACATGTTTGACTCCTTTGTCAAAGATAAGGTAAATAAGTGTCTTTGTAGCTGTGTTTGCATCTTTTAATGTGTTTCACTGATCTTAAGGTCTGGGTTGTTTTTTTTTTTGTTGTTGTTGTTGTTGTTTTTTTGCCAGTACCAAACTGATTTTATTGCAGCAGCTTTGTAGTAAAATTTCAAGTCAGAAATTGTGATGCCTCCTGCCTTGCCTTTGTCACCCAGGATTGCCTTTCTATTCTAAGTCTCTTCTGTTTCCAAATGAGTTTTAGGAACGCTTTCTCTAGATCTTTGAGATATGCTAATGGTATTTTAATAAGGATTGCATTAAATTAATTAACAGTTTCAATTAATTAACAGTTTAATTAATTAACAGTTTTGAGAGTATGGTCATTTTCACAATGTTGGTTCTTCCTATCCAAGAGCAAGAGATATCTTTCCAAATTCTGACATCTTCTATCTCCTTTCTTACAGTACTATAGTTTTCAATATGTAGACTTTTTACACCCTTTGGTAGATTAATTCCTAAGTATTTCATTTTTAAAATGTTATTATGAAAAGTATTATTTCCATAATTTCTCTCTGTGAGTTTATTGTTTGTATACAGGAATGTTATTGATTTTTGAGTGTTGACTTTGTAACCAGATATGCTGCTGAATTTGCTTATTAACTCTAGCAATCTTTTGATGGAGTATTTGGGGTCTTCTATATATTGTGTCATCCTGAAATAATGATAACTTCTTCCTTTCCTAGCCTTGTTTCTTTTATTTCTCTCTCTTATCTAATTGCTCTGCCTAACTTTTCCAGAACTATATTAAATAGGAGTTGTAATAGTGGACATTCTTGTCTTGTTCCTGATTTTAGAGTGAAAGTTTTCAGTTTTTATCCATTTAGTATGATGTTGGCTGTTGGATTGTCATAGATGGCTTTTATCAGATTGAGGTACAGACTATCTATTCCAATTTTCTATAGAGTTTTTATCATGAATTAGTGTTGGACTTTATCAAAAGCCTTTTCTGCATCTATTGAGATAATCAGGTGATTTTCGTCTTTGGCTCTGTTGATGTGGTGTATTACATCTCTTGATTCGTATATGTTAAACCATTCCTGCATTCCTGGGATGAATCCCACTTGGTGATGGTATATAATCCTCTTGATGATTTCTTGCATTCTGTTTGCTAGTATTTACTTAGAATTTTTGCATCAATGTTCACTAGGGAGATTGGCCTATAGTTCTCCTTTATTGGTTAGGTCTTTCTCTGATTTTGGTATCAGAGTAATACTTGTCTCCAGGAATGGTTAGGGAAAATTGTTTCTCTTTAAATTTCACTAAAGAGTTTGAGAAATATTGGCATTAGGTCTTCTTTAAATTTTTTGTAAAATTCAGCCATGAATCCATCAAGACCTGGGCTTTTCTTTGCTGGTAAGTTTTTAATTACAGTTTCAATTTCAATAGCTGATATTGGATTATTTAAAATTTTTATATCATCTTGATTTAGTTTTAGTAATTCATACATTTCTAGGAACCTGTCCATTTCTTCTGTATTTTTCAGCCTATGTGAGTAAAGATTTTTATAGTAGGTGGTAATGATTTTCTGAATTTCCACAGGATCTGTAGCAATTTTACCATTTTCTTTCTTCATTGCATGAATTTGAGGGTTTTTTTCTCCTTTTCTTCATAAGGTTGGCTAAGGGTTTATTAATTTTGTATATTCTTTCAAAGAACCAACTTTTGAATTCATTAATTCTTTGTATTGCTTTCTTAGTCTCAGTCACATTCATTTCTGCTCTGCTCTGTATAATTTCTTCCATTCTATGAGCTTTGGTCTTGACTTGCTCTTCTTCTAGAAGCTTGAGGTGAAGCATTAGGTTGTTTATTTGTGTTCTGTTTTCCTAATGTGAGAATTGATTGCTATATATTTCTCTCTTAGAACCATTTTCATTACATGCCACAGGGTCTAGTATGTTGTATCTTCATTTTCATTGAATCATAGATATTGTTTAATTTCTTCTTTAATTTCCTCTG
Organism: Dolichotis patagonum; assembly: GCA_004027295.1. NCBI lineage: Eukaryota > Metazoa > Chordata > Mammalia > Rodentia > Caviidae > Dolichotis > Dolichotis patagonum. The sequence goes on along the minus strand of PVJX010007349.1, from coordinate 15,937 downwards.
TAACCCTCTGGACATTCAGGAATGTGTTATTTAATTTCCATGTGTGTATGTAGTTTTTGCAGTTTCTTTGGCCATTAATTTCCAATTTCAGTGCACTATGGGCAGATAATATGCATGGAATAATTTCAGTTAATTTGCATTTTTTAATCATGTTTTATGGGCTAGTATATGGTTGATTTTAGAGAATGCAACTGAGAAAAATGTGTATTGTGATGTTGGGTGGAACACTCTGTAAACATCTAGTAAGTTCATTTGTTCATAATTTGATTCAGTTTTTTTTTTTGCTTTTTGTCTGATTGATCTTTCTATTTGTGACAATGGAGTATGAAGGTCACCCACTACAATTGTGTTATTGCATATTTGATTTTTTTATGTCTATTAAGATTTGTCTTATATAGTTGAGTGTTTTCCTATATTTTGAGCATATATATATTTATGATTGTTATCTCTTCCTCTTGAATTTTTCTCCTAACATGTATGTAGTGAATTTCTTTATCTATTTTCATCATTTGTTGTTTGAGTTTCACATTATCTGCAAACAGTATAGCTACCCCTGCTTTTTTCTGAGTTCCTGTCACATGGAATATTGTTTTCCATCCTTTGACTTTCAGTCTATAAGTTTCTTTCTGCATTAGATATGTTTCTTGCATACAGCATGTTGTTGGATCCTGTTTCTTGATCCATTGTGCCAAACTATTTCTTTTAATTGGTGAATTGAGTCCTTTTACATTGATGGTTATAGCTGATATATATTGGCTTAATTTTGTCAAGTTACTTTTCTGCTGTTGGTTCTCTGCTTTTCCCCATTGTTTAATTGCTTGCCCTATCTGGTTGTTTATTTCAGTTATTTTTGTTCTGGCAATTTTGGTCATTTTTATCTCTATCTGGAGTGTCTTTCAGTATTTTTTCTAGGGTTGATTTGGTGGACATGAATTTCTTCATTTGTTCTTTGTCATGGAAGTATCTTATTTCTCCACTAATTTTGAAAGACAGTTTTTCAGGGTGCAAAAATTTGGACTGAAAGGTTTTTTTTCTTTTCTGTCTCTCTCTCTCTTTTGTACTGGGGATCAAACTCATGACCTTGCACTTGCCAGGCAAATGCTTGCACCACTAAGCTAAACCTCCAGCCCTGAAAGTTGTTTTCTTTAAGGGCTTGATATACTTCACTCCAAGCTCATTTGACTTGAGGGTTTGTGTTGAGAAGTTGGCTCTGATTCTAATAGGCTTTTCTTGATAGGTAATCTGTCTCTTTTCCATAACAGCTTTTAGTATTCTGTTTTTATGCTCAATTTTTGAGATCTTGACTATTATATGTCTGGGTGTAGATTTATTTTGGTTATGGCTGTTTGAAGTTCTCTCTATATATGTATTTCTTTACTATATTGTTCATTCAAGGTTTCCATTATTTTCCCATGCTTCTATACCTGTTTATGTCTTCTCTAGCTATGCTGGGAAAGTCCTTTATTAAGGTTATCATTTCTTTATTTACATGAGAGATTATTTCTAATCTAATTTTCTCTCTAGCCTCATGGATTTGTTTCTTTATTTCACTTGCTATCTTTTCAGAAATTTCAGGTGTGTGACTGCTGGTGTCTTCTGTTTTGATGTCTCCTGTACTTGTTCCAGATAGGCTGGGCATTTGAGGTTGCATTTTGCTTTTTATTTTGTCATTTTTCACCTCTTGGGTTAATATTTTGGTCTTTTCAATCACACTAGTCTTGACTGTCTGTAATGTGTGTCTTAGGGTCCTACTGTGTGGCTGGTATTCACCTAGTTGCTGGGTCCTATAGTGTGGTGGAGGGATCAGTCACCTGAATTCCTCCTGCAGGGCCTGTTGAGTGACTCCTATATTCTTCCAAGGCTGACTAGCCTAGGAGTATTAATGTGAACCACCTTTTAGCTCCTATTGTTACTGCAGGTTCAGACTGTTTCAGGCTGCCAGTCCCACCTGTCCATAGTGTATACCTCAGTCAGGACCCTACGGTATCACTGAGGGTCTTATAGGCCTAGTTGGTTTCTTCTGGATGGGGGAGGCATTGCCTGCATGCTTGCTGGCCCACCTGGGGTTCTCTGTATGGAAGGATTCACCTGTGCACTAGCTGGCTTGCTCAGGTCCTGATGGGGGGAGGGTTCACTGAGGCTCCTGTTGACCCACTGAGGTTGTCTGCTTGAGGAGGGCCTCATTGCCCACCCACTGAGGTCCTCTGGGTTGGGGAAGGGGTTACTGAGTCTTACACTAGCCCACCGAAGTACTGCAGGTGATGGAAGGGGTTGCTGATGGTCCTGTGGGTGGCTGAGGTCATCCAGGAGTGAGGGAGGGGTGACTGATGCTCTCACTGGCTGCTGAGGTTGTGCCATTGTGGGGGAGGGGTGGCTGACATTCCTCTAGGCTGCTGGGGTCATCCTTTATGTCTTTCCCATTTAGGTTGTATTTGTAGGTGATGTATTTGAGAACGGGTCTCATCTGCATCAGCTTTTTCTCATCCATCTCCACTATTGGCACTGCACAAACATCAAATTTTTTCATTTGGAAGAAAGAAAGAAACAGGGAAGTGACATGTCTATGGATATGATTCTTTCAGGATCAAGAATGTCAAAATGGCTGAAGAAATGAAGGGAAATAAAATTATTACTTGGTAATATTTTTAGTAAAATAGAATTACTTTTTTTTCACCTTCCTGTGTTCCTTTTTTTATACCACCCCTTTTGTTTGTCAGTTCATTTTTGTTTTTACTTCCTATTCAGATACATTCTAGGTAATTATGTTTTTTGAGTTGACTTACTTTTATGTTTTAGAGAGAAGCTGGGGAGACCACCATGAGATGGCAAGCTTGATGCCTTTTAAAACAAGCTTCCAAAGTTATATCACGGCCATGACATCAATGTGATTTAGAGAGGGGTGGGGCTATCTGTAACTTCTTGAATAATAGCACTGGTCTATAGACTATATATATGTCTATAAACTTATCTCACACACCTACCTAGATATGTATTGCTGGATTTAATTTGTAAATTTTATCATGTAATTTGTATACATGTGTGTCTCTCTATGTGTGTTTTACTGGGGATTGAATCTAGGCTTTGCCCTGAGTTACATCCCCAGCCCTTTATTCATATTTTGAGACAGGGTTTTGTTAAGTCACTAAATTGTTCAGGCTGGGCCTGAACTTGGGATCCTTCTGCTGCAGCCTCCCAGAGTGTGGGCCACTATACAGGTCTGCTCTGTACTTCTATATGAGATTGGTTTATAATTTCTCTTTTCCTTCCCTTCCTCCCTTACGTTCTTCTTTCCTTCTTCCCTTCCTCTTTCCATACAACTATTTTTCAAAATTGATATTCAGCTATGATAGTGTCAGGGAAGCTTTTCAACTGTTGCTCTACTCAATAATATTTATAATAATGTAAGGAATTTTCTTCTTATTACATGCTGTTAGAAGTTACCCTGCTGCTGTCTTCACAAGTGACTATGAGACTGAGGTTTGGCCAGTTTTAAGTCAGTCACAGCACAGAATCCTCTGGTACCGCGATTTCTTCAGGAAAGGGCATTCAAAGCTAAGTGTGAAGCAACTTCCAGAGCAACTAGGATGGAAGTGTTAATTTTTCTGCTGTTCTTGGTGCTGTAAGAATATTTCTCAAGCTGCAATGGTCTTTTCCAACCTCAAAGAGAGAGGAAAGAGCCTACTTGTCAAGTCACTAGTCTTGGCCAATCCCAATGAATGCCTGTATACACACACACACACACACACGCAACACACACACACATATGTTTGTGCATGCACACACACTCAGAGACATGCACAACCGAACTTGCTAGTCTCTAGCTGTAGGCAACAAGAATTTTTCTCTTCAGGCAATCGGGTAGTCCTTAGGATTTGGGGAATCTCGGACCCATCTGATTCTTTTTTACAGACAGGCTCTTGACAGTATCCAGTATCTACTTTCTGGAGTTTGTAACATTTAGCTTACAAGGTTTCCTTGATTTGCTGCATCAGGGATTAAAAGAAAAATAATGCCAACCACTTGCCAATATCTCTGCCAATACTTGAACCCATTCCTGCCTTCGTAGTCTAGCTCACCTTGTTAGCTAAAAATCAGACCCATGTAGAGAACAGGGTGAGATATGAAGAAAGACTACGTCCTCTGGAGACTAGTTTGTGCAGATGCCTGGAGGGATCTTCCATTTTCACTAATCAGGACTCTTGTTTTCAGCCTCCATTTCTCCCATGACACACATAATGTTAACTCAGACTATGCCAATCATCACTTCTTCCCACCAGCTGGCTGTTGACACTGTCCTCTGTTCTGCAGATGAGATAGTTCATCAGGCCACGGCTTCCATCTCTGACCAGAGAGCTCAGTTTCAACTCTCAGCTTCTATTAGCTTTATCTCTAATCCCACCTGGATATTAAAACATCTTCCCTAGCCAGTGAAGTCTATATCTAGGTTTAGTACCTCGTAAGTCATTAGTTTAAATTGCACTTACCACTCTGATTTTGGCTTGACTTTTCATTTCTAGAATCTGGAAATGTCTTTCTTGTTTTCGTAGCTACTTAAGATTTGTTCCTATCAGGGAAGGGGATTCAACTTAGTGATTCAAGCACTTACCTGGTAAGTGTGAGGTTGTGAGTTCAATCCCTAGTACAAAAAAAAAGTTTGTTGCTATTGAATGCAATATTTTTTAATATTTGGACTGTATTGGTATAATGAGACCTATACCAAGACAACTTGTTATATGAACCAGGAATTCAATTATACTATATAATCTGTGTCACTGTCCCTGTTCTGCACAACTAATATATTTTATTTTTAAAGTTTTCTTTCTGGAATCTCTGCCTTCCAGCCTCAGGCTGGATCTGATGATGTCTAGACATCCTCTAGGGCTATCATCTTGGGCCTTTGCTGTATGTCCTCGTAGGTGTAGCCAGGGTAGCAGTCAGCATAGTCACTGCCTTGCCATCCTTCCGACAGTAAGGCCTGTTTCATGTGCTGCCCTGGCTTGTCTGTCCCTTTTCCCTTGGCTGCATGAAAAGACAGGCTGCTGGACTCTGCCATACAGGTCACATTGATCATTTCCAAAGGCTGTTCCTGAACTTCTGCCTATCTTTCTTTTGCTCTCCCTCCATGATGGGCATGAGAAAATGCTGAGGTCTTGCAGGTTTCTGGGCAACTGTTGGGAAAAAGCAACATAGGCCTGGGGTTCCATGATCCCCCTTCGCTGGCTCAGCCAAAGGAGACGCAAGATATACTCTCTGGAGATCCACCAGACCTATGCCCTCTTCTTCCCTTCTTCTAATCCATCTTCCAAATTTGAGGAAACTTCCTTTAGTGTCTGATCAAAGTGCAGTCCAACGACCTTGAGTTGCAGATGGCCTGCCACGTTTTCTGCACCACAGACTCCAACCAGGTAAGTCCTGGGTGCCTGGGGTGGGGGTTGGCAGCCCATGGGGCCTAAGTGTTGTCTCTTTCCAAGCTTCTGTCTTCTTATAGGGACACCCTAAGTAATCACAGTATAGGCCACCCTAATCCAGTATTATCACCTAGGGAAAAATCTAAATATTCTCTCTTTACTTGCTCTTAGCTGACCTACAAACACTAATTTTGGAGCTCACATTGCTCCACACATTATTAGTCTAGCAGTAGTTTTACTGTAGGTAACATCTCTAGTATGTGGATTAGGATCCACATCTTAGGATGATAAGAGTTGCCTAAGTTACTTTTCAGGAACATGAAGCCTGCTCCCGTTGAAAGCATGGACTGTTTACTTGGGCCTGCAGATTTCCAAAGAGTGACTGGAACAAAATAAAAAAAGCTCTTGCTTCTTTGTCTTCATGTGATGTCTGGCTCCTTTGCTGCCTTAACCTTTGGGTCAGATTCTCTACTCAACTGTACACGTGGACATGCTGAACATTTGAAAAATGTTTGTCCAAAACTATATTAAAGGGATACTTGCTGTAGACTTGCTTAGCCTCACTCCGACCCCTTCAAGACCAAAAATACCTACCTGCTACCACAACCAAAATCAGACCCAAAAGAGAAAAAGAGGTGGGACTCCAGTTTCTGAAGATCTCTGCCTATTCCAAGAAAAGACATGAATATTCTCCCCTGTTATTAGTCTACCTCTGCCCTTCCTCATCCTTCAACTCCATGGAGCAGAAGAACTGGTTTGCGAGGAAAGCATTCTTTCCTCTTATCTTTGACCATTGAATAAAGTCTTCCTCCCTACACCCGTGTTGCAGACATTGGTTTTCTGTGGGATGAGCTTTCAGATCTGAGTTAGAGAACAATAGCAGAGGTGAAATTTGTAGGAAGGAAAAGCTGTGGTTGGACCTCTCTAGAGTCAGGGCAAAATCAGCAGTGATTGACCAAGGCTCCAAAATGAAAACGTTTTTCATTATGAACAACAGGACATGAAAACATTTCTCACATTTTGGGCCCCAGGTATATGCCTAATAATAAACATTTCAAGATGTCAAAACACAAACCTCTCTGAGAACACAAGTTCACTGTGCTGGTTGCCCTTTGCAACAAAATATGTGGTCACCAGTGGCAATGGTAGATTCACCCCCACTCCCTACCAGAAAAAGCATCCTCTCCAGGCTCTCATGAAGTTCTTTCTCTTGGTCTAATTTTTCAATTCTGTAGGTGTTAAAGAGCTGTGGGAAAGACTACCTGGTTGGCAACAAGCTGAACAACTTACCTACCATGTGGAAGAACTCGACTCCAGCATTATGGCGGACATCCCTCTGCAGCATATTATCTATTTAATGACCCCGAGAGACAGTCCCACATTTCCAATCATGGAATCTAATATTTGGACCCTTGGGTTGTATTTTTCTGACTTCCAGCCATCTCCAGTCTTCACCCTACCTCCCCTTGGCCTAAATGGTTGTTTAGGGCCTGGCCTGAAAGTAATATTGTTATGTATGCAAAGAAACTGGATGTGAATGCCTCCTAAAAAGTATGTTTTGCATTGTATAATGAGACAAACCCAGGGCCTATCGCCCTCTCCCCGGTTCTCTATTCTATGATGGATTCTGACCCTGGTTTCTCTGGGATTCTCTTTATCTCAAGTCTAAGGAGGTGTGTGTGCTTTCATCTAATTTTTTCCCCTCAACTTGGGTTCCTACTAGCAGACACTGCATTTCCCTTTGCATATTCCCTTCCATACACATGTTCTCCTCACAGTCACAATTCCCATCTTTATCCTAAGAGTGAAAATTGGTTGACAGGAGCCAACTGAAGGCAGAAGAAGGCATTCTTTAGGTCCAGGCAAGTGTACAAGCAGGCTGTGGGTGGCAGAGGACAGAGGTACATGTATTATTATTTTAAGACAAAAGATTTTAAAGTATAAGTTGGTTTTTTCTAAATTAAAACCTCAGTATTCTGGTTTAATTGCAGTATTGGCACTTTGTGATAAATAAGTGAGTTTTGGGTTGCGGTTTGGCCACTCAGTCCCTAAAGGTTTCACCAGCACTGCTCCAATTTCTTTGTTAGCTCCTGAATATTGTGTAATATTTTCCTTGGATCATGATTTTTTTACTTAGCATAAGTTCAGGTAGTTTTCCTCTTGAAGTGTTATTTTCAAGGAAGATCTTAACTAATACAAATACTGCACAAATAATGATGTAAGTTTATTTCCTTATTTTGCATGACTTTTCTTTAAATCTGAAAATATGTCTCCAGTTCAGGTACATTAATCTGTTTCCCCGCTCCCCCTTCTTCTCTCCCCCTTCTCTCCTTCTCCCCTATTCCTCTCCCTCCCTCCCTCCCTCCTTGTCTCCCTCTCTTTTTTCACTTTTTCTTGCCTCCTTGGTAGTACTGAGGAATGAACCCATGGCCTTCACACTGAGCTACATTCCCCGCCTTTTTATCTTTTATTTTGAGAGACGGTCTAGATAAATCATAAAACGGCCCTGAGCTTGACCCAGTCATTCTCCTCTTACAAGCCTCAGACCCAGTAATTTTCTAATTATTTAGCGTGGAGGATTGCACAATTCTATGCAGTGTTGCCCAACTCTGGCCATGTTTGCAGTTCTGAACACCGAGCAAAATTTCTAAATCACTCCTTTAATAGTGCAATTCTTTATAATGGTCCTGAGCAATATGGATTATGGGAAGCTTTTTTCCCCTTTGCTACAGTTTCCCAGGAGAGTTTCTAGTCAATAAGGTGGATGAGGGCACTCTGCAATGTTTTTATTTAACAGAAATTGCCATACCAGATGCAATGTGTGACATGGAGCATCTTCATAATGGAAGATGAAATGGTTTGCCCCTTCTCAGGCTTCCTGTGAACACGATTTTTTAAATGCTCTAATAAGCTCTTATATTATTCAGAGTTCACCACAGTGTTCCTGGGTACAATTCCATTACATAATTCCATCAAGGTCAAAAAACAGAATCAATATATCATTAATATTGCAACTTGATTACACTTTTTTTGTCCACAAGAGGAGAAATGGGTTTTATTGAGAATTCTGAACCTTCGTCTGAGGATCACATCCATAGACTCAAAGTTCATTGCCCATAATGACAGCTTTACAAAGCTTTATTCTGAAGTAACTCCGTGAAATTAACTGTTAAACACTCAAAACACAGAACAAATTTCACACTCACTTGCTTCATATTGAAATCTGTTGTAAAAAAATGTTTTGAAAGGAGCCATAGTTGAAACTTGTCACACACGTTAGTAAGGTTTGATGCACTGCTTCTCACACTGAAGATCCCTGCCTTTCTGTTGGATGGTACTTACCAACAACATTCACTTGCTTTTGTGATTGTGTGCCACAAATATGCTAATAATAGATAAAATGCCTATGGGCATATCAACTTACAATTCATCCCTTTTGATTATGTAAGAAATTAAATACAATTTCTATACTTTTTCTTAGAATTAACAAATACAGCCATGATGGCCCATGCCTATAATCCTAACACTCAGGAGGTTGAGACAGGAGAAATGCTGTGATTTCAAGGCCAACTGGAGATACATAAAGAGCTTGTCTCAAAAATATTAAATATAAAACAGTAGATTATCATCAACTCTCAAGCCACAGTCCATAGCCTGTTAGAAAAATGATGCACAGCAAGAGATGAGCAGAGTTGAGTGAACAAAGCTTCATCTGTATTTACCGCCATTCTTTCTTGTTCCTATTACCACCTGAGGCCCAACTTCTGTCAGATTGGGATCACATTAGATTCTCATAGGAATACAAACCCTACTATTAACTGCACAAGTGAGGGATCTAAATTGTGTGCTTTTACAAGAATTTAATTCCTGATGATCTGAAGTACAGCAGAGGCCATGATGCTAGTTCTGAGGAGAAGCTGCAAATACAATTAACATTAGCAGGGAGGTTTGACTGCACAAAGATCATAATAAATTAATTTCTTTCAGACTCATATCAAAATCTTATCAGTGAGTGGAAAGTGACAAGCTGAAGCTGGCAGCAGGCTTTACAGTGGCAAATGAATTAATGTACTTTAATTGTACAGATGCTTCTGGTGGCAGGGTTTAGGTTAAAATCCTATGTGTTTTTTAAAATAATTTTTAAATTTTATTTTAAAGGGAGTAAAATTAAACACAACAAAACAAAACAGAACGGGACATAAGAAAGCATAAATTTCAAAGCTAGACAACCAGAGATCTTCACTATCTATCATATTGTCTCTTGTTTTCTTCCAAATGGTTGTCCGTATCTTTGCATATGGAGAAAATTCTATGTTTTTTTAAAGCCTTATTTTGTTGTCCATTATTTTATTTTTTTACACATTGCATACTTGTCTGAGTCACAGTTTTTGTACAGCCACAAGCTAACTCTAGTCAAAATAAGAAAAAAAAATCACTGGAGAGCTTCTTTGACAGGAGAAAGACCCCATGATGAGACACTAGAAGACTCTCAGACTGTCAACAACAACAAACATTGTAGTTAAAAGAAAATATCAAAAGTCCTATTTGAATTACAGGCTCATGACTAGACTTAGGTCTAGAAACTTAGAAACGTAGGTCACAGAGCACCGGTCAGTAGGTCACACAGGACACACCAGCGGGCTCCTGAGGAGGTGCCAGCAGGTTACAGAGGACGCATCAGCAAGTCACAAGTCTATTGTTTCTCCACCCACCCCCTCAAAAGCCCACCCAAAAATGCTACTAAAAAGGGCTGTCAGCCTGTAAGAGACTTTTTCTGTTCTGCTTGAACAAAGAACACCCTCTCAGGTTTAGCAAAAAACTTGCTTGGACTGTTGAGTTTGTGTTTCTTCTTTCTTGCTCAACAATAAAACTTTTCAAGAATAATCTTAAGAAATCAACCAATAAAAAACGCTGACGGGCTGTGGGAAGAAAGAAGCCCCTTCTCCACTGTCGGTAGGAGTGTAAATTCATGCGACTAATCTGGAAATCAGTATGGAGAGTTCTAAAAAAAAAAAAAAAAAAATGAAACTAGAGGTTCCATTTGACCCAGCTATTTCCCTTCTTGATGTCCTCTTGAAAGAGTTAAAAGCATCATACCACGGCAATATATGCACATCCATGTTTATAGCAGCACAATCTGTAACAGCTAAATCTTAGAAATATGCCAGATGTCCATCAACAGATGAATGGATAAAAAAGGCACAGGGTACCCCTCTGCCATAAAGAAAGAAAAACCTGAGACATTTTTAGGTAAGCGAATGCACCTTGAGACCATAATTCTGAGTGAAATAAATAAGACACACATTTTAATATAGAATGTTTCTCATGTATGAGAAATCAAAATAAGGTCCAAATAAGGGCCAAAATAGATGATAGATATTGGGAAGTAGGAAGAAAATGTTCAAATGAGAAGGAGAGCAAGCGAGAGGAGAGCAGGGAGGAAAGGAAAGGAAAAGGAAAAAAAAAAGAACAGAAGGAAAAAGTTGAAACAAAGCTTTTGTCAATAAGGAGGGGAAGAAAAGTAGAAGGGAGGGGAGGGGAAACGGGAAAAAAAAGGAGAAATCAAGATATAGTATGTACAGGTTCAAATTCCCTGAAATGAATGTGATACTCTATCAAAAGTATACCAATAAAATTAATTAAAAATAATAAATTTACAATAAATTATTTTGAAAAGAGGAAGCTGCCTCCTATAGTAAATACCAATCAGAGGAATTAAACCCAGTCCACTTCTTTTGGGTAAACTGAAGCCCCAAGAGAGAGGAGACTGGATCCAACTCATACAGCTAGGCAGAAGAAAGCCAGTTCTCTTCACTTCTGCAACACTTTCTGCCAAATCAGGACCACTGCTTTGTGTTAGGTTCCCCTAATTGTCTCCCTTCTCAACTACCACGTAGGTGTAAGAGATCACGGCTAGAGTTTCATGTAGGCCAAGGCTGAGCTGCATATCAGTATCAATACAGCTCCCTGAAGTCACTGAAATGGCCTCAGTGCAAACTCAGTGTCCTCCTGGGCTTCTTTCACTATCCAAAGGAATCCCAGAAAGGCAGAAAAAATTTTTATTCACTTATTCTTTCATTCATCATCACTTCAGAATCTGCTAACTTCTTTATGCCAAGACTTGTGCTAGAAATGTAAAGATGCTCTCAAGAAATACGTGAGTCTGGGAGACAAAGACATAGATAGGGACTTCTAATATAATGTGGTAAATTAACAAAATACTGAGAGCACACAAGGGTCACGGCACAAGACTGGCACAGAGAACTGATACAGGTCTCTGAAGACTGAAAATGCTTTTCCTGGAATGTTATAGAACCCCAATAAAAGTTCTTTCCTCTCGATATAATAGGGGAAAGCACTTCAGATTATACCATTCCAAATAGACATTGCTTAATAATAAAACATAACCGCTGTTGAAGTTTGTTGTAGGTCATGCATTTTATCAAGAGTCAAACGGATATCAACTCATTTATTTTGTTCATTTCTCAAGGTAGACAGGAAATGAGGCTTAGAGGTTAAATAACTTCCACATTGTTAGTAGGTTATGGGGCTGATACTCAAATGTCTGTCAGATATCAGGACTTCATTCTAAAACACTTTGACATACTAGTGGATTTATTTATCATCTTTAAAAGTTATGATTTTTAAACTCATGTGAGTTGTTATAAGTCTGTAAGCTCAATTTTTCATTTCATATTACATAATAAACATGTTTTCTATTGCTACTGAGTGTGCCTCATTGTTATGTGTCATCTTTTCTTTTGGAAATGTGTATCATTACATAACATTCCATTTATTGTACTTGTTTTAAAAGGTGAAAATCACAAACTTAAATGTCTAACACTTGAAATGTATCTACATAAATGCAAATATAGCTACTGTATAGAATTTTATGCAGCCATTTAGTTATGTTTTCAAGGATTACATAAGCATGGTATATCAAAATAAGAACCTTTCCTAACTGCCCACCAAGATGCTTTGGAATGTTTGCTTTTGTAAACAACATTGCAATAAACAGCATCTTTATAGGTACATTTTTTCCGTATCTAACATATCACTAAGATACAATTTATAGCCTATATTTTTGTAGTTCTTGAGAGGTATTACAACATGCTGTTTAGGGCAGTAGTATCAGTTTGTAATGTTTACGATGTATGATAATTACATTTATATCAACAACACCCCAAGCAGTATAGATATAGATTTCATGCGTTTTCCTCATGTGTAAGAGTATGCTTCATCTGTATTTATTTTGCTATCTCATGGATCATGACCTTCTGCATTTTTAGGAACTTAAGCATTAGCCACTTCTCCAAATTAACAAATTTCTACAGCCTGGAAGCCAGAGGATGCCTCTGTTGGATGGAAAATCCATTGGGAATATGAAGAATGTGCTTCCATTTGAACATGCTGTGCTTCTCAAAATCATGAGCACAATAATAGCTGAATACTAACAGATAAAAAGGCCTAAGAACTCAGTAAATACGTCACACTACATTTGTAGTAAGGCCAAGAAAAATATCCTAAGGCCGTGTTAACAAAATAATGAAAAAAATAAGTGCGTGAAGAGATAAACTACCTAATGCATGCCTGTAAACCAGAATCATTTCTATTTTTCACAAGACACTCTGATACCAATTAGCTAGAAATACCCAAATAAAGAGCTCTGCATTCTATACCCAGTGGTAGTGAGAAAGAGTAGAATCATAATTAAGCAAATGGGTATCAAGGATTTACTTTAAAAACAAAACCACACACACACAATTGTGCACATGATCATCACTTGTACTACTTCTTGAGAAAAGTCCAACATAGAGCATAGCTGCAACTACAGAAAATGTAGCATATACTTCTATGACCCATTTCACACAGCTTCTACTTCAGTGTCACACCCACAGTCTGACAGAAGTTGCTATTAGCTCCAACCTGAAAGTTCTTCTCAGCTGTTTTTGGTAGCTTCAAGTAAGTAGCACATCCTGTTAGACATCATGTCCTAATGTAATTTACATGACAATCTCTTGAGAACTATTAGGATTATGGAATTTTTCTTTTTCCTTTTTTGAAATATTTTTTCCCTTTTTTTTTTTTTTTTTTTTTTGAGATAGAGTCTGACTATATAATTCACGCTGGGTTTTAACTCACTATGTAGCCCAGGCTGGCCGCAAACTTGTGGCAATCCTCCTGTCGCAGCCTCCCAGGTACGGGAATTCTAGGCATATGCCATCATGCCTGGCATCTTGCGTATAATTTCTTACAGACCTCCATAAGGATGCCTCAGAGTGGGAATGATCTTCCAAATGGCACATGAGCCAGTGAGAGAGCTGGACTGGGTCTCAGGACTCCTCATGTTCATTTTGGGCCCAGAACTATCCTGCACACTAAAAGTTATGCCTATGCCTAAAAATGAAGTGCTTTGAGCCGAAACTATACACCCAAGAATTACTACTATTCCAGAGACATATATGTACACATACAGAGATTATCTGCCTGTGAAGAAGTATATACTGCCTTAATCGCTCCTTTTCCCAATTCCTTTCATTAATAATTGAACATTTTACATGTCATAGATGATTTGCATATAAAAAGAGGCACCAAAACTAAAGAAACAAGTTTAAAACAAAATGTCTTTTATTTGAATATTGAATACATCCTGTTGGAATGCAGAAGAATGAAATTCTTCTAAAGAGAAAGACAAAACTGACAGCATATAAAGTTAAAATGGGAAAAAGAAAATTTCCAATATAACACAAGCACCAAATAGCACATTAATATTCCATGAAGTTCATGTAAGGAACTTACATGTAGTCCATACCCAGTGACCTCCAAGTGGCTAAAAGGGGCCTGAATTCAGTCCCAGGAGCCAAACATGCATGAGTTGAATCCCAGTACACAGGGAAACTTGGAATGTCATTCCCAGCAGGTAAGACCACACCCAGCATCCCAAATCACCAGAGGGTGGATGGGAGGTCCCCACTGGCCTAACTGGGCCACACCCAGTGAACTCCAAGCAGCTAGTAGTTGTCTGCAATCTGTTCCGGGAGCCAAAAGTGGGCCAGGTGATTCCCAGCGCATGGGGGAAGCTTTGGAACATTGCTCAAAACCTGGAAATATAGGAAAATGACAAACGAAAGAGCAAACTGCAATCTCAAACTTTCAGCCCAACCCAAGCAAGCCTAGGAGACATAGACACAGAAGGTGTATGTTAGCCATACACCTGAAATTTCTGAAATGATATCAACTGAAGTAAAGAAACAACTCTGGGAAGCTATAAAAGAACTCAAATCAGAAATAGTCTCCCAGGTAAAAGAAGAAATGATAAATGTAATGAAAGAAATACTGAACACATCTAAAAAAGACATAAGTTAAAAAATTAGAGGAACAATGCAAAAAGATGGAAACCCTAAATGAACAATATAAGAAACAAACAGAATGCATGAAGCAGAATCAAAGAGATATACAGGAAATCAAAAATTCCATTGAAAGTTGGCAAAACCGCCTCAACAAAGGTGAAGATAGAATTTTAGACCTTGAAGACAAGATTGCAGGAAAGGAAACAGGAAAGGAAAAATCTTTTAAAAATAACAAGGAATCGGGGCTAGGATTTAGCTCAGCAGTGTGAGCGCCTGCCTCACAAGCGTGAGGTCATGAGTTTGATTCCCACTACCAAAAAAAAAAAAAAGGAATCAGGAAATAACAATTCAACAGCTGCAAGATGATGCAAAGAAAAACAACAAAAGATTGATAGTTATAAAGGAAAAAGAAGGTGACAACACAAATGATATCAAGAGGCTGTTTACAGAAGTAATACCTGAGGATTTCCCAAACATGTGAAGCATACAGAACTCCAAATAACCATAACCAAAAGAAAACTACACCCAGACATATAATAATCAAAATCTCAGAAATCCAACATAAGAACAGAAATTAAAAGCTACTAGAGAGAATAGACAGATCAACTATAAAGGAAAGCCTATCAGAATCACAGGAGACTTCTCAACACAAACAATGAAGTCAAGAAGAGCTTGGAGTGAAGTATTTCAGATCCTAAAGGAAAATGACTTCCAACCCAGACTGATGTACCCTGCAAAACTGTCCTTCAAAAAGGATGGAGGGGGTCCGGAATTTAGCTCAGCAGTATAAGCGCCTGCATTGCAAGCGCGAGATTATGAGTTCGATCCCTCGTACAAAAAAAAAAAAAAAAAAAAATGGAGAAATAAGATACTTCCATGACAAAGAACAGCTGAAGAAGTTCACAATCATCAAACCAAACCTGCAAAGAATACTGAAAGACATTCTAGATAGACATAGGAAAAAAAACACTAAGCAAGGCAAATAATTAAACAGAGTGGAAAGGTAAAGAATCAATAGCAGAAAGATAACATGTCTAAAGTAAACCAATATATATCAGTTATAACCATTAATATAAATGGCCTCAATTCACCAATTAAAAGACACAGACTGGCAGAATGGATCAAGAAACAATATCTAGGGGCTGGGGATTTAGCTCAGTGGCTTAAGTGCCTGCCTGG